>RJWH01007454.1:0-40133 GCA_004363575.1 Solenodon paradoxus | reverse complement strand
CTCTCTCTCTCTCTCTCTCTCTCTCTCTCTCTCTCTCCTCTCTCTTCTGTCTCTCCTGTCTGATACGTGGAGCGACCCTGAACCTACAGGGTCTTTACCCTCTAATTAAATCTCTGCTTGCTCACTCGCCTAACTTTATTGTGGATTCTTTGAGCGACCTGAACCCCACAAATCCCAGTAACAAACCAAAGATGGAGGCGCAGACAACCTTGATATACCGACAGACACAAAGCCCTACAAAACCCTTCTCTCTCCAGCCAAAAAGGTGGAGCCTAGGAAGATAGAAAATTTATGGACAATAATGGCTCTAATCCAAGAAAAATCACAGAAAAAACTACAACCTACAACTGTCTCTGCCAGCAATGGCTGAGTGTAAAACGTGGACTCCCATTGACACTAGGCTATAAAGAATTGACACTACCCTTTTCCACTCTCTGATTATGGTGTCAAAGGAAGCCAGACAGGAGCTGGGACTTTCATTCCATTGGAAAGTAAGGAGGTTCTCACCCAATGGAAACCCTGTGGAAACCTGAACTTTCACCCCCACTTGATGATAAGGTGCTCCACTTCCTCTCTGGGGTGACCCAAATAGAGAATCAAAACCTTTACTACTACTACGCAGCACAGAGCCATCCCCTCCACATGTCAAGGGAAACCACCGATGAAGTAGTAAGTAGGCACCCGACACATGCCCAACTGGGTGGTATCAGTGGAGGCCTACTGGGGAGCCTGAATTCCCACTTGAACCCGGCAGTAATAAAAAGTCCCACTAAGTGTTAATGAAAGTCAAGTGGAAAACCTGGATTTCTACACACCATCTGGCAATAATGAAAAGGAACCTCTAGCCTCCTTCAAAAGCAGTATGAGGGGAAGCCTGCTAAAACACAAAATCCAGAATCTTAACGTACCCCAAAGTTCAGGTTTCCATCAAAAAGCATCATATCGAGAAGCAGACCTAAGATTGAATACGAAAACACAATCAACAGATGCCAACACAAAAACAACAGATGTTAGAATTAACTGTCAAGGATTTTAAAGGCGACATCAAAAATGTTCCAATAAGAAGTTAAAAACACATTTGAAACAAGTGAGAAAACAAAATCTAAGCAGAGGAATTGAAGGACAAAAATGGAAATTTTCAAGTGGAAATTTTAGAAATAAAACTCCAACAACTGAAAATCTAAAAAAACAAACTAATGAATAAATTAGCAGCAGGATGAAGAGGACAAAAGAAAGTCAGAGAGCTTGAGGCCAGAAGAACAGAAATTCTTCAGTCTGACCAATAGAGATAAAACAGACTGACTAAAATGAGAAGACTCTTTGAGATGTATAGAATTATAAGAAAAGATCCAACATTTGTGTCTGGGGGGTACTAGATGGAGAGGATAGAGTGGGACTAGAAAAAACTGTTTAAAGGAACAATGACTGAAAATTCCTCAAAATTGACAATAGACATAATCCTACTCTAGAGTCAAGAAGGTTTCAGGTAAACTCCAAGAAATCCATGCGGACATACATCATAGTAAATTTATTAAATACAAAATATTTTGTTTAGTATTTTTACTAAATACTAAAAGTATTTTTAGTGTTATTGCTAAATACGAAATATCTTGAAAGACCTGAGAGAGACCATGTGTTCCTTATAAGAGAAAAACCATCCTCATGACAGCAGAGTTCTCATTAGAAAACCAGAAAGTCAAAAGGAAGTAGCACATTTCTGAAGTTATGAAAGAAAAGAACTGTCAACTCAGACTTCTATATCCAAAAAACCATCCTTTAGGAATGAAAGGTAAAGAAAGACATTCTTGCATGAAGGAAAACTAAGAATTTGTCTCCAACAGACCCACTCTACAGAAATGGCTATAGGAAGTGCTCTAAGCCAAAAAGAAAAAGGTGAAGGAAGGAATCTTAGAACATGGGATTCTAAGAATACTGTCAGAGTTAAAATAAGGGTAAACAAAATACTTTTCTTCTTTAAAACTTTCTAAATTTTGTTGAATTGTTGAAGCAAAGATTATAACAGTTTCCAGTACAAGCCTCAATGTAAATAAAGGAAATTTTTAAAAATTATAAATGGCAGATGACAAACAGACATGAAGGGAAGTAAATTTTCTATACTTCCCTTGTAGAATGGTAAAATGTAGACACCGGTAGTCTAGTGTTTTATATATATACATATATATATGTATGTACACCCACACATACATGCACATATATATGTATATATATTCCCTTGAGCAACCACTAAATAGTTAAAGTTATATAACCAAAAAAATACAATAGATAGATCAAATGGAATTTCAAAATTTTTCAAATATCCTACAGAGAGAGAGGAATAGATATAAAAAACTGAGACAACTGACAGCTAAAGATAAAATGACAAACTTAAACCTTAGCATATTAAAGTTATATTAAATAAAAGAGGTCAATATTCAAGAAGTAAAAGAGATTTGAAGAGTGGTTAAAAAAATAGCATGACCTAATTCTATGTGATCTATAAAAAGTTCGCATATATAGGTAGGTTGAAAGTACAAAGTTAGAAAAAATAAATCATATAAACATTAATCAAAAGGAAGCAGGAGTGGATATGTTAATATCAGGTAAGCTAGACTTTAGAGTGAAAAAAAATGACCAGGTACAGAGAGGTGCATTACATAATGTTAGAAGAGTCAATCCACCAAGAAAATGTAGCAATCCTAAATCTGTATGCGCCAGACAATAGAGGTGCAAAATCTGATAGAAAGGAAAGGAGAAACAGGCAAATCCACAGTTAGAGTTGGAGACAGCAACACTCTTTTCTCAAAAAATAGACCAAATAAAAGATCAGTAAAGCTATGGAAGGATCCTACAATATCATCAACCAAAAAAATTTAATTGACATTTGTAGAACACCCCCCAACAACAGAAACCACATTATTTTTAAGTGCCAACAGATCATATACCAAAATAGACCATCTCCTCGGCCATAAAAACAACTTCAATAAATTTAAACAATGGAATTACAGAGAGTGTGTACCAAGTATAATGGAATCCAACTAAATAGCAATAACGGAATGGTAACAGGAAACTCCAAATACCTGAAAGGTAAACACAGTTTTAAATAATCCACAGGTTAAAAAAGTAGTTTCAAGAGAATCTTTAAAAATAACACTGAGTGAAAATGAAAATATATCAAAACTTATGGGGCACAGTGAAAGCATGCTGAAAGGAAAACTTATAGCACTATATTTACTTTAGAAAATAGTCTTGGTGCTCCCTGATAGAACAGTGGTTAGGTCAATCACCTCCAAAGGAGCAAGACACATACCCCTGGGTTTGAGTCCAAGTCTGCGGGAAGAAATAACCAATGTGAACAACTAGATAAAAAATAAAATGAAATGCCTCTTCTTTTTTCCTGCCTGCCTGCCTACTCTCCTTCATTCCTGTCTGCACCTTACCTTTTAAAAAAAGAAAAGGAAAGAGAAAAAGAAAAGAGAATAGCCTTAAATTAAATGAGCTAAAAATAAATTTTAAAAAAGAACAAAATAAACCCAAAACAAGTAAAAGGGAGCAAATAATAAAATAACAGAAATCAATGAAATTTGAAACAAAATAAAGAACATTAATGAAAAAAAGCCTTTTTTAAAAGATAAATAAAATTGATAAAACTCTAGCAAGACTGACACAAAAAAGAAGAAAGAAATTACTAATCGGTAATAAAATGGTGTATCACTACGGACCCACAGATGTCAGAATGATAATAATATAACATGTAATGCTATTATATATTACATACAGGAATCTATATACATACAAGCAATTTATATACATAGATTTGACAATGAAGATTAAATAGGCCAAATTACTCAAAAAGTACAAACCACCACTACTCACCTGATGTATGAAATAGACAAGCTGAATAACGTTTCTACACCAGTCGGTATGATCATGCAATTTAATAATTTAATAATTATTAAAGAAATAATAAAAGTTTCCAGAAAATGAATGTCCTGACAGTTTCATCTCAAAGTTCTACAAAACATATAAAGAATTTCTACCAATTTTAAAATCTCTCTCTGACAGTAAGAGAGAACACTGCCTAACCTTTTCCATAAAATCAGTGTTACTAATACCAAGATCAAAGATTGCCCTACAAATGGGCAGTTCATCTCTAAGATGAGCAAAGACATAAAATATCCCATGCAAGAAATTGTTCTAAAGGCAAATAAGCACATGAAAAGATGTTCAACATTAGTAGCCAATATGGAAATGCAAATTAAGACCATGATGAGATAACATTACATACCTATTAGAACAACTAAAACTAAAATAGTGACAATACAAAATATTGACAAGGAGGCAGAGAAAGTGAACTTCTCATAAGTGATAGGTAGGAGTGGAAGATGGTACAGTCAACTCTAGAAAAGTTTGCCAGTTTCTAAAAACAAAACAAAAAGCTAATTACTATCTAGTCATTGCATTTATCTCAAAGAAATGAAAACCTATAAACAAACCAAAACCCAAATACAAATGTTCATAGGAATTTTATTTGTAATAAACAAAAGCCGAAAACAACCAAAATGCCTCTTGTGGTTATACAAACTATGGTACGTTATCAAACACTACGCAGCAAGGAAAACGAAGGGATAACTGATAGAAAAATAATATGTGTGAATTTCAGGAGCACCTCAGTTGGGTGAGGGAAAATAAGTCAATCTCAAAAGGTTGCACACTCATTCCATTTAAAAGCATTTCTGAAATAGACTAGTGGTTGCCAGGGCTTAAGGATGAGGATGAAAGGACATGAGTGTGTCTATAAAAGGTGTTTTGATTGCATTGGAGGTTATAGAAATCTGCACATGTGATGTGGAGCTGCATACACACATGCACACGTTGTCAGGTTCCTGGTTTTGATATTATACTGTAATTATGCATTATGTGACCTTTGTCACTTCATGTGAATCTACAATTCATTCAAAATAAAGTTGAAAAAAAAACCCACAGATTTTTAACTTCTTAACATGTCCAAATTTCAACATACTCATCCTTAAATGATGAAAATAAACTATAAAGTCAAAGGTAATAACACTTGTAAAGTGCTAAGAAGGATAAAGTATGGTGAGCTGTGCTTCCTTGTCCAGCTATGACTGATCTTTGCCTTCATTTCAAGTCCCAACCACATTATCATAATTAAGCTACATGCCTTCAAATGGTTAGCACATCATTTATTGCCTAATATCTAGCATATTGACTCCAAGGAATCACTGCACAAACCAGAATCCTAATGATTTATGACAAAATAATTTGCAAATCCTTGGTTGGAAAGCAGGAAGGCAAGGGATATTGTGTAACTCATGCATTTTGAGGCCCTTCAGTAATTTCTGGACCCACCAGGAAGAGACAGAATGACTGGATGTACAGTCCTCTGAACTGCTCATCTAATCTACCCTACTAACTCAAAACCCTCAGACATCAGATGCAGGGCATGCAGCAAATGGAGGTCATATCCTCCATGCTGCCTCCCTGATGTGCATAAGCTGCTTTTCTATCTCCCTCCTATATCTGATCTCTGCAATAAAATCCTATCTGAGGAAGTCTCCATACTCTGTGCAATTACTATTGATAAGGGGTCCAAGAATCCCAAAGAGACCACCAGATCCTTGGGTTTTGGTAACAATGTCACATAAATTAGTACTCATTTAATTGAAGCTCTTGGGTTTTATGCTGTTTGTGGTGGAATTTTTGCTTTAAGACTGCTAGGATATATAACTATATTTTCCTCTGCTGAGGGTAGAAAAGGGAAAATGTTTCAGTGGTAACTACACAGGTCATATAGCTCCAAGAAGAACTTTTCTATTAGAGATGAAAACTCTAACATGACTTCCACCCCAACACCAAGGATCATTAATCTGTTTCCTTCTAATATATACTTTGTAGGATGCTGTTCAGAGGCTGGGAGATAATGCATAAAAAGCAACCCCTCTTAGATGAGCTGCAAGGGCAGAATGACACCTGCACTCAGCACCTGGAGTTGAATCAGCAGTTTGCAAAGCTGCCTGTATTTGCACTTATCCTTTCACCTTTGTCAGAGATGTGTTGGAAAGCATAAATGTTATGGTAATGCTACTAACTGACAGAAGAATAACTGGGAAGTGAAAACAGAGGAAAAGCAATGTGACATTTAGAACACTGCTGATGTAAAACCAGAGAGCACAAAACTGAGACACAAGGTTCTGTGATGTATGATTCCTGGAAAATGTTCAACTTCCCAGCAGGAAGCTGAGTTGTAGTGCTACTCATTGCAGCTTAAGAGAAAGCAATGACGGTGGCTGTCCCACAGAAATGTGACTCTCAGACACTAGAAAGTCTCAATTTCCTTAAACCCAGATAACATTATAGTTCAATGTTCATTCAATAAAATTAATTTTAAGCCTATGTTTCTTGTCTTGGAGAAAGGATTTACACATTTTTTTAAATTAGAATGCCCTTTAGAGTCCTATTGTCTATTCTGACAAATAATATTTACACTACATTTCTTCAACTACTATATCAGATACTATTTCCAAGAGGAGTATCCATAAAGTTTAAGTGTGTCAGAATAAACATTTTCATAAAACTGATTTTTCCACAGAAAGTTGATAGCGTTGAAATGAGGAGTCTTCTGCTTAATACAGTAGCCACTGGCTACATGTGATTTAAATTTAAATTAATTAAAATAAAAGATTTAGTTCCTCAGTCATATGGGTCACATTTCAAATACTCTAGACAGATGCAGCATATTTCTACCGTCTCAGAAAGTTCTACAGCACAGACCCACACGAGTGGCCACAAAGACACATTGATTGGACCAACAGCTCTTCTGCAATTTGTTATTCCACCAAATATTTCTACTCCCGTCAAAGACAGCTGTGTGTCAGATAATGAACTGGTTTCTAATGGAAAAATATTGACTCTCAGACCCTGGGATTTGAACCCAGGGAGTCTGGCACTAGAGCGCCCCCCTGGAAAACAGTTACACCTCCAGCTTTTCCACTGAGAGCCTAACTGCACAGAAGAGGCTGTATAAACTTCTAGTTCCTGCTGGAGGAAGTTCTCTTACTTAAGGTTCTGTGGACACAGACGCACCCCAACACACACACACACACACACACACACACACACACACACACACACACACACACCCCGCCTCAGTTATGTGCTCTTACACATTTTTATTATAGACCTCCTAAGAAACCAGTTCCATTGTACGTTCATTAGGAACTATTTGGGTTTTGTTGGACCAGAATATGTCCACTTAAATTTAATAGTTACTGTGTCTTAATACTGGCTTGATGAGAGATGGTTGTGTTTGCTTTTCTCTTCTGTGTTCATTCGTAGGGTTTCCACATTCTGAGGCTCTTGATGAATTAATAAATGAGAAACAAAGGAATTACAATCATTATGGACTATTTTTAAAGCTTCCATTTTGCAAGTCAATGGTTTTAGCATACACATGTACAATGTGATACATTTCTGGTGCTTACAAGACAAGAATTCATGCAAAACTCTGGCAGCTGCCCAAGAGGTGGTGCTACGACAGCACTATAGGCAGCATAAGGAGCGACGTTTTTCTCTCTCCTGTCATTGTTTCTGTGTGGCCCTGTGACCTCAGGTGGCAATTAAGTCAGGATTTTAACCTTGAGATCGCTTTCGAATATGAAGCCCTGGACAAACGCCTTGCCCAGTCTCAGCTGTTTATCAGCCTTCCGTTTGGGAAAAGCAGTACTTGCAGAAAGGTATGTTCCAAATTCAACCAGCAGGTGGCGCCTAGGACTGGAGCTTTGGCTCCAGGGGAGCCATCTTGAACCGGCCCTTCCTGCTTCCATTTTATCCCCTGCTTACCAGGAGGCGTCTGTATTGGTATTTCCAACAGGAGTGACTTTCCACTTTCCTCCCTTCTTGTCAGCTATCCTCCACTTAAAGCTCGTCTTTTTATATGGGATATAAATTATTCTGGCTATGAGTAATTTGTGTGTGTGTGTGCTTTTCCTCATTCCTTCTATTCCCTTAAAGGAAAAAACCTCATAAAGCAATTCCATTTCCCCTTTCCTTTTAATAAAGAACATTTAAGGGAAGCTAAAGAAAGAGGGAGCTGATCAGTTCATGTTTATTCCTCCTGCACAGATTTATTCAAAAGAGAGACTATGAATTTCTGAGTATCTTTGTATTTCTGAGGTGGTGTGACATTCTGACTCTAGGACAAATAAGCTTTGATCCCACGGTTTCTTCCAGGAAGGAATTGAATTGCCAGAGCTCAAAATGCTGCAGCATCTGCCATTTGCTAAGTTAGAGACTTTCTAATATCAAAAAGATATCTGGGACTTTTGAAAACATGTACAGTTCTCAAATATTCTGTTCAAGGATCTGTAAAAATATATTTGGGAATGCCCTGGTGGCCTACTGGATAAAGTTACCGGACATTGTCCGCATACATCCCAGGGACCTGGGTTTGAGGCCTGGACAGGCAGGAGAAACAACCAAGATGAACAACTGAATAAAATAAAGTGCTTTTTCCTTCTCTCTCTTTCTACCTCCTTCATTCCTGCCTGCTCCTTTCCTTTAAAAAAAAAATCTATTTGTACTTCAGTTGCCTACACACAACTCCATCAGCCACAGCACAATAGAATTCATGACGTTTCCATGTTTACTTAAACCATCTGTTCTAGAAGATGAAATGAGAAGTTAGGACTCCTACTGAAAATGCCAGGGTTCTTTCCACCCACCTCTGACTACCAAATATGGAGAACAGGATTTGATACTAAGAGGAAGAGGTCTTTTATTCAAGTTATCCATAACTTGGGAATTCAGTGGAATCATGCCCCATCCCCCTCCCCAAGTGGGATGAGGGATTTTTAAAAGAGCAAGGAAAAAAGAGATGAGTAGAAGGGATGGAGGAAAGGCGTTTTGGGGGGAAAGAGAGAGACTAGCAGGTCCAGAGGCTCCAAGGGGAGACAGGAAGGGAATTTGGGAAGCAGAGGGGGCTGGCTGATATACACCCAGCTGCTTTGTTTTCATCGATGCATGGCACCAGGCTGCAGAATCAGTGACATGTCTTGATCTTGACGCTTTGCTTTGGGGTTATTCTTTTCAACAGTAAGATTGTTTCTAAGCAGATTTCAAGAAAGTAAAAGAGAAAAATAGGCTTATTATTTTTGTTAATCGTTGAGTTTATGAGGTCTGTTTCAACACCACTGCCTACCAATGAAGGTGAATAACTAAATAAATGTTTCTTCCTCTTCTCTCTTCCTGCCTGCCTACCTTCTCACCTTCATCCCTCCTGCCTGCAACTTTCCTTAAAGCAAAACAAAAAACATGAAAATTTAAAGCATTTGGCCTTAATTTTTGTTTATGAATACTTAACTTAGGTACTGATATTTGAAGTTATGGGGTACTTAACTATAAAGTTAATTTTGATGGTATTTACCAATTATTTGCAGTTATATTGTTGTGGGGTCTGAAGGTCAACTAGTATATTATGGAAAGCAGACCGATAGTGAGAGGCCTCTCAACTGTGGAACAGGAAAATGCTTGCAGCCTAAAATTCGTTTAAATTGTAATTTTTTTTCCCTCCCTATAAGTTTCTGGCTCTGTGTGTGAAATGGATACTTTCCTTCTAGTAACTGTTAAGGAATCAGATGACATATTTTGATCCCCTTAAGTTACTTACTTTTCTCCTTTTTATCTTAAATTGAACCAGAGAGATATAAAGTCTGCCCCCTCAAGTCAGCTGGCTCCATGTAGCTGGTTCTATTACTTTAGAATTGTCTCAGGGAGCATTAGCAGGCGAGTAGTAGGAGACAAAGGGTGGCTTTGGTTTTGTCTGATTCATGCTTTTCCCCTGAATCTACTCCTAAGAAAGGCCTGTCCTTTTCCTGACAGCGTGGGCACCCACAGCACTGACCGTCCAGCACTGGGTAGGTGCAAATATAGGTAGGGCTGTCAATCAAGAGATCTTCTGGGTCATTCAAGTACTATCTCAAGGTCTTTTGTGTGAAGAGATAAAAAGTCAAAAAACAAAGGCTGGGGGCTGAGAATGGTTGATGTGTGCTAGCAGTTTGTCCTGTGAGACTTTGCATTAACTCCTGTTCCTTGAATCCGTGCTCTTTTCTTCTTATAAACCCTCTTTATAATTTTAGCAGGAGCAATATCAGTCCTCTAAATCGATGTTGATACAAAAGCTCCCGACTTTTCAGCAGGCACACTGCCCAATAAAAAAACCCACATTTCCCAGTGTCCTTTGCAGGTGGGCGGGCCATGATGACTGGTTGGGGGCATGGTTGTGCTTTCCTGCCTTTGGCTTAATGGAACATCCCATTACTAATATCCAACAGTTAGAGTTATTTTATGTCCTGTGTGACTGGAATCATCCCACTTTAGCCAGTTGTCCTGGTGTCCTGCCCAGTTTGAAATTCCATCCTGGTTTCAGTCACAGCGTGCTAAAGGATAATTTGAGTAAACACCACACACTCAAAAAATTAGTTCCAAATTGTCCAACAAGGGTGATTGTTTCCCCACGGGGTGGGGTTAGATTTGGGGTGGGTAGGCGTTGCACACACACCCCTCTGAACCTGAACCATTACCTCTACCTCCACCTCCACCGCCTCCACCACTACTACCACCATCTCCATCACCACCATTACCACCACCTTTACCACCACCACCACCTCCTGGTAATATTCCAATTGGTCCCCATTTCAATTCTTAAAAATTATGATAAAAATTTCAACCAGTGGTCCTTCGGTTTGGAAAGTAACCCACAATCTCCAGTTTGGAGACAGTTTGTTTTGCCTTTGGAAAAACAGAATTGACTAAACGAAGGTATAGCCCAATTCCTAGGAGTACTGACAAGAGAAATGTACCAGAATGTCAGGGGCCACTTGATGTGTCATTGCCACAAACCGGATACAGCCCAAACTGTTCCTCAGTAGGCACTCTGTGGTGTAATCATAAAATGGACTGTGAACAAAGGAGTGGAAAGGAATGGACAACTGCTGTAAGCAATATCACAGAAACAGTGAGTAATCTTTCATATAGAGTATGATTTCATGAATTCTGGAAGTGAGAGGCCAGAGTCTTGGTTACCTGGGACTAAATACAATAGCTGGGAACTTAGTGGTGGGGAATTAGTCCATCCTTCCTGCTGGATGACAATAGTATAGGTGTAAAATATAATAGATTATAAGCATAGAATAAGCATAAAAACACAAATGTCAACAAAAACTGTTCTGTCATTAAGAGAGACAGACTGAAGATGGCTAGAGAAAAGTTCTCCCAGGGAGAAAACCCCACACATAACCAATTACACTGGGCTGATGCCTGTAGGCCTATGGAGGGGTTATGAATGGGCCTGACAGGAATCGGTACTCCAGCCTGGGCTTCATGTACTCCATTGTGGATGCAAATGCTCAAAATACTATTAAAACGTAGGTACAGAAGATATTGTATTCATTTGGATCACCAAGTTACAGTTCTTCAGATCAAGGGTTACTCTTCACAGCCCTTGGTATCCAGCAGTGGGCAAAGAGAGGCAACATCATGTTGCACACTGTTCTCAGAGAATAGTTTAATAGAAATTTGGAAAGGACAGTGAAAACATTTACTCTCTAAAATGGTGGGAAATAATGACTGCGATGCAGTCTTGCATACCTTCATGTGTGTATGTTCACACTCAACATGAAGGAGGATCAGGGAGGGTCACTGTGGGCTGGGTTCCTCTTCTATTCTCAGGGGGACTGGGGAAGAGAGATTGGAAGAGGATGCTGGTGCAACTATCCAGTTCTTCTGTATATCACCTCAATTTTCTTTTGCTACCTGATTCAGTAGTCCCAGGACCAGGATGTAACTGCTAGAAGCAGGGATAACTCCTAAGCAAGAAACTAGCTATATCTTTAAATTTTTATGCCAGAATTCCTAAGAGTCTGAGAAGACAAACTGTGTTGTCATCCAATTTGGCAAAATAAGGGATGACAGTAGATCCGGTCCCAAGATGGTAGATTGTTGAGCTCTCTAGCTCACTTCCTCCCCACAGACACAACAAAACTATACCCATTTAACAACAGCAGCCTTTAAAAAATAGCAGGGGCCAGAATCTACAAAAAGAGAAAGGACATATAGAAGTAGGGCTAATGTAGCATTCACACTGTCCGTTACCAAGACCCTAGGGTCTGTAAGGAGAGACCAGTAATATAGACCTTATAAGGTTATAAGCCCATCCACAGGTGCTCCCATACCTGAGAACAGACGTGTGAGCATGTACAACTGGTGTGGAAAATAGAGGGGCTTTTCTTTGGAGAAAAATAAACCTCAGAGAAGCAAAGAACACAGGACAGAGAGCAAAGGAAACTGATAGATGAAGTGCACACAGATCTGACTGTAGGATGTTCATTTGTTGAAACATAAACATCAGTGCAGGGACTAAGAAAGAGGGATAATCTCCCTGTGAAAGGACACACTGCTGGGTATCCTCCCCTTTGAACCCTTGTCTATGTGATGCAGGTTCTATACCCAGAGTGACATGCCCCTGCTTTTGCCATTAGCACACTTGTGGTGATGGACAGCTTGTGCTCAGTTAAACTCACATGTTCTCTGGGCTCCCAGTGCAATGATTTTGCACCCAGGGTGGGGTCAGGCAGTTGAGTCTACATTCCCAGTACATATAACTGAGTGATTTCATGCAAAGAGCATCCCCCAGCTCTCTCAGGGTAGGGGATAGTAAGAGGCTACCTAGGGAAACAGCAGCATTATAACTGTCTAGTTATAACTGTTACTGCCAAACAGCTTTGCATATCTGTTTGCTACTTGCAAGAACTTCCATCTATAAGCCCCAGGGCTTGTTGCATCCCTGGTGGGTCTCTTTTACAGCTAAAGGACTGAGAGACTTTCACCAGGGAAATGTGCTTTGCTGTCACCAACTCCTGATGATGCCAGGAGGCACCAAACTTCCTCTCACTAGTGGCCTCTGTTGAGACTAAGGCCTGTTTGTGGCCTAAACCTACACCTCTTGGGTCTCTCTCCATGTGTTTAATGTTCACGCTGGAGTAAAACTCTGTATTCTGTACACCAGCTCCAATACAGTAAACAGGAATCTCAACCTCAACACAGTACTGACTCAGGAGCACCAACAATTCTGACTGACTCGGAGATCACAGAACAACAAAAAAACCAGCATTCCTGGTCATCACCCCAGACCTGTACTCTGATACCCCAAAAAAGTCATTAGAAAGACCAGAAAAGAAAGGTCATATACTCTAATCCATAGAAATAATGAAAAGTACTAAGATGAAGAGACAGAGAAACGTTGCAAAATGATGGATCTAGATAAAACCCCTGAGAAAAATATGAATGCAACGGAATTAAGTAAACTACTGATAAAGATTTTAAAGCAATGGCTTTCAAAGATATTCACTGAAATCAAGAGAGCAATGAATGAACAAAAAAGAACTTCAAGAAAGAGAGAAAAATAAGAGGCAGTCCAAGCAGAATTCATTGAACTCAAGAATACAATAGTTGAGCTAAAGAACAATTGAGAATCTCAATAATAGTAGACTGATTTTGTAGGCTTTTGCCTACAGTCAAAACAAGTAAGCTAGAAAATAATGCAATGGAATGTGCCCAGAGATGCATTCAAGCACTGCTACATACAAGCAGAGGAAACAAATAATTGAAAAAATGAAGAAAGGATAGACAACTCATGGGATAGTTTCAAGGGACAAAACATTTGTATCATAGGTGCCCCAGAAGGAGGAGAAAGGGGACAGAAATCTTATTTGATGTTAAAATAGCTGAGAATTTCTCTAACCTAAGAAAGGAGACATATCCAGATCCAGGAAAGGTAAGCTGTTCCAAACAAATAAACAAATAACAACCACAACAAAACAGGGATACACCAACACACATTGTCATTAACATGACAAAAACCAAAGACAAAAAGATAATATTAAAAGCAACTAGTGAAAACTATCGGTGAAGTTTTCACCTGAAATTCTACTGGCCAGAAGGGAATGCTACAACATATGCAAAATGCTGCAGGAAAAAGATTCCCAACCAGGAATACTCTACTATGCTGGATTATCACTTAGAATTGAAGGCATGATAGAGATTGACAATAGAGATTGACAAACGAAAGTTAAAGGAATCCATCACAAAATAACAAGCCTTCCAAGAGGTACTAAAGGAAGGTTTATAAAACGGAAAAAAAGAAAACAACAGAAAAAAACAAAAAACCCTCACATAGAAGCAGCAAGACATCAAAAAAAGAAATGCAGATAGGAGAGCAGTAAAAATGTGGACAGTTAGAATGAACTTGAGACTAACTTGCTTTCAAGTTAAAACAGATTATAAGCATAAAAATTATATGTAAACCTCAAAGTGACCTCAAGACATAAATGCATAGAAAAAAAAGAACATGACAAGGAATATCAAGCACAACTCAAATGTTTTCAAAGTACATGAGAAGAGAATAAGAGAAGAACAAATGTATAGTCTGCAACAATAGACAAAAATATATCAAAATTGTAATAAATAGTTATATTTAAATAATGACCCTAAATGTTAATGAGTTGAACTCATCAATCAAAAGGCAAAGAGTACCCAAGTGGATTAAAAAACATAACCCAACTTTCTTCTGCATTCAGGAAACTCATCTAAGTTCTAAAAACAAACATAGGCTCAAAGTCAAAGGTTGGAAGACAATCCTATAATCAAATGGTAACCTAAAAATAGGAGCAGCCACATTTATTTTGGATAAAATAGACATCCCACTAAAGAAGGAAACAAAATCTAGGGATTGACATTACATAATGATTTAGGGGTCAATTCAGCAAAAAGACATGATGCTTATTAGCAAAACTAAAGAGAAACATTGACAACAATACAATAATAGTGTAAATTTTGACACCCCACAACGGACATGTCAACCAGGCAGAAAATTAACAGGGCAAACAACCTTAAATGACAAATTGGAACAGATGGGATTAATAGACATTTACTAAATACATCATCCAACAAGTGAAGAATTCACATTTTTCTCAGGTACACAGAGAAAATTCTTGAGGAGAGACCATATGCTGGAAAATAAAACAAATGTCAACAAATTTACTAAGATTGAAATCATACCAAGCATCTTCTCCAATCCCAAAGACATAAAACTAGAAATCAGCCACAAAAAGAAAGCTGGAAAAAACTTAAAATATATTGAGAATAAACAACAGGCTTCTGAGTGACATTGGGTAAAAGAGGAAAGCAAAGAATAAATAAAAAAGTACTTAGAGACAAATGACTATGAAGTCACAAGCTATCTTAACTTATGGGATACAGCAAAAGTAGCGCTAAGAGAGAAGTTTATAGCAATTCACACACGCCTCAAAAAACAAGAAAAAATATCAAATAAACAATCTAACTGACAACTAAAATAACTAGACAAAGAAGAATAATTGAAGTCAAAAATCATTAGAAGGAAAGAAATAAAAAAAGAACTCAAGCAGAAATAAAAAAGACAGTGCAGAAAATCAATAAAACTAAAAGCTGGTTCTCTGAAAAAGATGAACAAAATTGACATACCTTTGGCTATTTTCTCACTGAGAAAAAAAGAGAAAAAGCTCATGACTAAAATCAGAAATGAAAGTGGAGACGTTATAACTGATACCTCAGAAACACAAAAATTATAAGCTATAAACTGCTATATGCCAGTAAATCGGACAACCTAGAGGACATGGACATTTTTTTCTAATCATATAGCCTACCAAGAATGAATAGGGAAGAAATGGATAACCTGAGCCTACCTATCACAAACAAGGAAATTGAAGAAGTAACTAAAATCTCCCCCCAAATAAAAGTCGAGGGCCAGATGGCTTCACTAGTGTGTTTTACCAAACTTCAGAGAAGTAACATGTATTCTTCTCAAACTCTTCCAAAAATTAAAAAACAGAGACCATTTCCACACACTTTGTAGGAAGCCAACATTATACTGATACCAAAAACAGACAAGGATATCACAAAGTAAGAAAATTACAGACCAATATTTCCAATAAACATAGAAAACCCTAAACAAAATATTAGTTAACCCAATTCAAAATATATAAAAGGACCAAACATCATGACCAAGTGGGATTTACCCCAGGAATGCAAGTATGGTTCAACATGTGCAAATCTAATAATGTAATATACCACAGCAACAAAAAGAAGGGAAAATTATATGGTCTTATCAATAAATGCAGAGAAAACATTTGACAAAATTTAGCACCACTTTTTTGATAAAACTCAATAAAATAGGACTAGAAGATGCACTCTGGTGGCCTAGCAGATAAGGTCACCGGACATAGTCTGTGTACATCCCAAGGACCTGGGTTTGAAACCCAGGCCTGCGGGGAACAGCCAAGATGAACAACTAACTGAAAATAAACAATATTTTAAAAATCAGGGTTAGATGGAACATACTTCAGCATGTAAAGGCATTTATGTTAAACCCACAGACTATGTCACATTCAATGGTGAAAGACTGAAAGTTTTTCCTCTAAGATTAGGAATAAAGTAAGGCTGTCTATTCTCACCACTGCTATATAACATTGTATTGGAGGTCCCATCCAGAGCAATTAGTCAAGAAGAAGGAATAAATGGAATATAAAGTGGAAAATAAATGAAGCTATCACTCTTTGCATATGACATGATAAAATACATAGAAAACCCTAAATATCTCACAAAAAATGAGAATTAATGAGTGTAGTAAAGTGGCAGGATCCAAAAAAATCTGTTGCACTTTTATATGCAAACAGTTAGATAAAAGAAAAAGAAAATAAGGACATATCCCCATTCAATAAAGATAAAAAGGACTGAATACCTTGAAATAGACTTTAGAAATAAGGCAAAAGACCTGTATAATAAAAAAAGTAAGAATATTTTTTAAAATATATAGGCAGAGTAGATATAAAAAGAAGAGAAGTAGGGTGGAGATTTAAAAAAAAGAGATTGCATGCTCAGGTTTGGGAAGAATTAACGTTATTAAAATGATCATCTTCCCTGAAGCAATATACAGATTCAATGCAATCCCTATCAAAACTTCACTGGCATTAGAAAAAACTGAACAAAAATCTTAATTTGAATGAAATCTCAAAAGACCCCACGTAGCCAGAGTAATCACAAGAAACAAGAATGAAGGTGGATATATAACACTACCAGATCTTGGGCAATACTACAAAATATGGTGATCCAAAGTATATGGTACTGGGGAAAAAACAGAGACACGGGTCAGTAAAACAGAACTGAATCCCCAGAAAATGATCCACACATATATGATCAGTTAATTTACAACAAGCCAAGAGCATAAAATGGAGAAAAGAAAGTGTTTGCAACAAATAATTTTGGGAACACTGGACAGCCATATGCAAAGAATGAATCTACATCACTCTTTAATACCATACCTAAAAATTAATTCAAAATGGATTAGAGACGTGGATGTAATACTTAGAGGAAAATATAGGCAATATGTTCTGTGATATTACCATTAGGGAGGTCTCTGGGGTGTCAGCTTCAGTGGCAAGAGAAATAAAAGTAAAAACAATCAAATGGGAGTTTATCAAACTAAAAATCTCTACACAGTGAAAGAAACTATCTCCGGATTGAAAGTACAGCTTATTTATTGGGAGAAGATATTTGCACATCATTCATCTGATAAAAGCTTAATGTCCATAGTATATAAAGAACACATAAAACCCAAAAATGGAAACACAAACAACTCAATAAAAAATGGGTAGATCTGAACAGACATTTTCCCAAAGAAGATATACAAATGACCAACAGGCACATGAAAAGATGTTCCTCCTCACTTGTTATTAGAGAAATACAAATCAAAACAATGAGATATCTCACTTTATACCTGTGAGAATTGTCATTATCCAAAAGATGGGAAACAGCAAATCCTGGCAAGGATGCAAAGAAAAAGGAACCCTTTATACTGGTCAAAATGCAAATTGGAACAACATTTATGGAAAGCAGTATACAGACTCTTAAAAAATTGAGAACGAAAATTCCTTACAAACCCATCATTCCACTTCTGGATATTTACACAAAACACTAATTCACAGAGATATATGCAGCCCCATGTTTATTGCAGCATTAAGTACAATAGCCAAGAATTGGAATTACCTATGTGCCCATCAACAGATGAATGAATAGATAAGATGTGGTGTATATGCATTGTGGAATACTATACAGCCCTAAAAAGATGAAATCCTACACTTTGGACAATGTAGATGGAACTACAAGGGATTTTGCTAAGTGAAATAAGTCAGAAGGAGAAAGCCAAATACTAGATGATCTCACTCATATTTGTAACATAAGTAAATAAAGCAAATGAACTGGCAAAATAAAAACTAATCCTTGAATATTGACAACAGAATTGAGGTTGCTAGAGAGGATGAAGTTGAGGATTGGAAGCAGTGGTGAAAACTATTGGCAATTTGATGGTGGATATGGGGTGTTATATATTTGATGAAGATGTACATCTAAACTTAAATTACTTTTAAATCAACATTACTTCAAAATACATAAAGTAAAAATGTTTTAATAATAGGGCTTGACAGTAAATGCTGTTGTTTTGCTTAATGGTTAGGACAGCCATTAGCTCTGCATCTGTGTAATCCTTTTGTCTATAGGTGGAAAGGGATGAGGGGAAGGCACTTGCCAGACGAATATTCCTGCCAGTAAAAAGACTCTTGGCAGGTTTTTCTTTGTATATGATGCTGAGTAGTGCCATTTCAGAGCCAACCTTTAAAAATCATAAGTCCTAAGAATTAACAAAGAGATTCTCAGGAAGAACAGAAAATGTAAGGATGAGAGAGAATATTCCACATCACAATCTATTTAAATAGTTAAAGCTATTTATAATGTATTTAAATAACCTATTTAAATCATTGAAACTATTTTAAACAATCTATCAGAATCACAGACAATTCTAATAATCTGGATTTGATTTCAGTTAAATTAAGAGTAGTCACAAGATCCTAAAAACTAGAAAGTAGTGTGAATAGTTAAAACAGTTACAAATGGCTCAACTCCTATGGTCAGGGCTGGAGGAAGGGACTGCAAAGGATTGAGAAAAAGAAAGAAAGAACGAAACAGACCAAAATAGAAGAAAGCGGGGTCAGGGGGTAAAACTATCAGGGGAACTCTTGCCCCAAATAGCTACCCCGAGTCACTGACTCCTCGCTTATTTATTGTCTTTACACCAGGCAGTCATTTACAGAAAAAATGCAAGAAGTAAATCAGTCATTCTAACAAAGTTTACAGAGTGAATTTACATTTAAAAGGTTTAAGATAACTATCTAGCTTCTAGGCTTCTTCCCGAGCCTCAGCAGGGAACAAAAACCTCCCTGCCAAGCTTTTCCTCACCCGCGGGCCTTTGGTTTTCCAGTTGCCTGGGTAATTGTATTACTCTGCCTTTGGCTTTACATATCTAAAGTAAGTTTCCTCTTTATTGATCTCAACACAAATGTGTTTAAATAACATTTCTCTTGCAAATGTTACCTGAACAGAGACTCTAGAAATTGCTTCTATGTTTTGCAAAAAATAATAAATAAATAAAATCTCCAAAAAGGACATTAATTCTATGTATTAGTTAATGGCTTGTTATTCTGAGGATTGTATTTTAATTGACACCTCTGTGTTAGTAATAGATACTTTTAAGGTGTCTGTTAAGGTTTGTCCTGGTGGAGCAGTGATTAATTGCCTCCAAAGCAGCAAGCTATGTAACCCTGGATTCAAGCACACCACCCAGGGGGAAGTAACCAGTGTGAAGAACTGAAGTAAAAATAAAATAAAGATACTTCTTCCTCATTTCTCTTCCTATCTGCCTGCTCATCTTCATTCCTGCCTCTTCTTTTCCTTTAAAAAATAACTGATCTGTTAAGTAGAAATATTATTACTGGCCTCTTTATTTTCTCCCTCATGTATAATGAAAAGTGTCCACTTCCCTGAGTTCATTATTTAGCAGCAACTTTGAGAGTTTAACAAGAGTCTATACTCTATACCCTTAAATTGTGATAATTTAAGCTCCTTGGGCAGTAGTTAACTCTTACTGCATCTAGAAGTTGTTTTTAAATACATCACATTTTTAGAGTTTGAATGGTGGACTTTACTCATTTCAAAGTAATATCAATTATTACAATGAAATTCCTTTGTTAATAATTCTGGTTGGAAAATCATAACACAATTCAGTGAATTTTTTTTTTCCTTTCAGGATTTTCAAAATTCCAAACAGGTTTTCCCCTACTTGGGAGGAGTCAGTGGATTCTGCTGTAAGCTTTTCAAGGGATGCAGAGAGAGGAAAGAAAGACAAGATGCTTCAATAAGAAATATGAGCATTTAAGTGATCAAGAATATCATTAGCAGTTTTTAGTGGACACTTTTATTTAACTTTCAAAATAAGGATAAAAATACCATCATATTCCTTCCTAATATATGAACTACTGTTCATACTAGTTCTCACTCTTTTTCCTAAACTCTCATCTGTTGTTGTGTTCAGTTCTTTGTGAAGTTAATTCCTCTTCAACTTCAAGTAGTCCTTGCTACTCTAGTCTGTACCTAAAGACTATGAGGTCAGTCACCATCAGTTTCCCTATCTGAAAGAACTGGTGAAAAGAGGAACCAAAAAGCAAAAAAAATTAGCTGAAATAGGTTAATCACACAAATATAAGAAAGACAAAAATTATGCGTATTTTGGGCAGTCTTTTACTAGGGGGCCATAATTGGTATTTATAACCCATTCTTCTCCTGCCTAATGCCAAGTTATCTTGCCTTAACCAGCATCTCAAATGATTAGGGCTCTGTACCTGGTGTGTGAGCTAAAAAAAGTATTTTTTATAACTATGAGATGAGCTATATTAAATCATCATGCAGGGGCAAAGCAAGATAAGACTGATAAGATTTATCTCAGGTCCATATCTTTGAGTCAACCATTGGTGAAGAAACAACTCTGGCATTTCAAAGATGCAAAAGTTCATAGCATACATTTTAGATAAGCATGAAAATGATTGCATTTCAGTAGTTGTCCAATGTCCCTCCCATGTTCCACTTCCCATACCCCCTTATTTCAATGGTTCCCTGGTGACCTCTTTGGTGTCTTTGATGTTCAAAATCTCATCAAGAGCAGCCACATGTCCCTAATTCCTTTGTTCCATTCTAAACATAGTTGTTTGAAGTTCCTTCCAGTGTTGAAACTTCTGCGACATTAAAGAGATGACTGACAAGACACTTGTCCTTGGAACAGAGTTGTTCTCACAGAGGAGGTAACAGTCATTGGAGATGAGCTCGTGGACATGCAAGAAGGTTTTGTGACAAAGCTGTTGCATCCAAATGACTAGAAATATCTTTCACTAATTCCAAAAGTCTTGAGCACTACTGGTCCACTCATCATTATTGAACCTTGGAGATGTTAGGGTGTAGCTTCTTTTCTGAATCAGAAAGGAAACTCATACTTCCCTGACAACAATGGTCTAAGTGGCTGGTCAAATTCAGGGGCAGAGATTTTTCTGGTTGGTGTGCAAGGGCCAGTGTTAGGGGACGTGGCTTCAAGGGGCAAGAGCAAGATTCCATGTAACCTCGGATGGATTGCTTGCACATGGGGTTGGTGTGAACTCTCAGCAAACCATGCTTACCCATTTCTTCAAAAAAGATGAAATCCCCACCATTTGCAGCAACATGGAGGACATCTTAAGACTATTATCTATCTTCTCCCAATGATTTCTTGATACTTTAATTGTGGTACTTCTAACAATGTAAGAGACAGTAAAGTCCCATTTATTGTCCAACCAAATTTCCACCACAGAGTTCTGGTGCTGCTGCATACTTGGTGCCCTGTCTCTCTGCTGCTCCTGGCATTCATTTTCCATCCCAGAGAGCTCCCTCCTAAGAGGAGCAGGACTCTACCTCCAAACCCTTCCCTTTATGCTCTCTAAAATTGCATCCCAGAAGGATCAGAGCCCTTAGTGGTCTCATTTTTATTGGGATGCTAAAAATCTCTTACTGACTTACCACTGAGCATGGTAGCACCCAGAGTGCCACCCCGCTCTGAAATTCCCCAGCTTCTTGACATGGTCATCACTGCCCCAATTTTGTATCAGCAATACTGTTAGCATTTGGTAACCAAGATCAATCACCAAAGCCAGTGGAGTTACAGGCCTTGATTACTTTTTGGTTCAATGGAAAAGCTGAAAGTAGCAAGGAGGTGGTCTTAGCTGCCCCGTAAATGCCAGTCAAACAGTCGAATAAAGCTGCTTCTAGCTACTCAGCTAATATACCAAATTCAGAGTTCCTGGTAAGTGAACTCATAACCCTGCGTTCTGTCTGATCCAACAAAATGTTCTCATCCCTTGATCTAGAGCCCTTAAAATCCATTTTCATTGCAACAATCTGGATGAAACTGGGAGGGGATCATGTTAAGGGAAACAAGTTGGAATAGAACAGAGAAATACAAGATGGTTTCACTCACATGGGAAATAAATAGTTAAACCCCAGCAAAAACCCACAGGACACAGGATGAGAGTTGCCAGGTGGGTGGGAATGGTGAGGAAAGGAGAGAGGGAACAAGATGGTGGTAAAGACACTGGAACTCTGATGGCAGGAGTGTTGTGAAATACCCACAGACTGAGAAATGTGTTCAACATCTTAAAATGAGTATGTCTTCATAAACAAAGGAAATAATAATAGAATTATTATATTACATTATAAAAATCTATTTCCATACATGTTCCCAGACTTTGTCAGATATCAGTTAGTAAAATATTTTAATTGTTTCAGTATCTTGTGTCTCTTTCAGTACAAAAGCTGTTTCCTCCAGGACCAGACAGTGTAGCTGTCTCCTTGAGAAGGCTGGGATCAGGCTGCAAGTAGTGAGAAGAGATGGAGGGAAACACGTAACTGTTACAAAGCAACTGCCCAAGATGAGGTCATTATATGGTCTTCCAGGCTTGGCTTGAAGACGCATTCAAGAATCTCAAATTCATCCAAATTCACCCAAATGTCCTCCCCTGCAATTGCTCCCTAGTCGTTGCAAGATGTTGGTTAAAATTGTTGAAGATACTGAAGGAACAAAAGCAGAAGGATGGAATGACTGAGAGATAAGGGAGTTATGCTGGTCTGTGTGACAGAGCCCCTGAGCCCACAGGTCACACTGCGGCTGGTAGAGGAGTTGGGTGCAGCAGGAAAGCCCTCCTCCTATCTGCAGGTCTCCCCTACAGGCCTCCCAATGGCAGATGGAAGGCCTCTGATAAGGGAACCTGGGAAATGTAGTCTCAGGCATCCATTTCTGGAGACAGAAGGATGATAAAGCATAGCAGGACTAAGGCAGGGGAGACCAGACATCTTCTGCCTCTTTCTCCTCAGAGAAAATGATGTGACTTACATTTTGTTCTACAAAAATGAATTGATCTCAAATTTTCTAAGACATGAGCTAGGGACTGAGGTTCATTCCCCCCCACACCCCCATAAATACAGAATTGCATAAAGTAATTCTGATTCATTTGTTTAAAAAACTTTCCTTTCTTTATTGGACTGCTTTCGCACCTTTTCACAATCAAATAATTGTACACACATTGGGCTATTTTTGCGTTTCTATTCTGTTCTGTTGACCTGTCAGTCCTTTTGCCAGGACCACGCTGTTTTGACTACTGGGATTTTATAGAAAATCTTAAAGTCAGTTAGTGTAAGTTCTTTATACTCTTCATCTTCAATATTACTTTGAATTTTCAAATAAAATTTGAAATTTCCATTAAAATCCTACTGGGATTATGATCGGGAGTGTGTCCAACCTAACAAGTGGGCTTGGTTGACCACGGACTGGGACAGCTGCGGCCTGTGCTGCAGATGAACTTTTACTGGAACACAGCCCAGTCTGTTCATGTATTTGTCGTTGGAGGCTGCTGCCCTCTGCAGCGGCAGAGCTGAGAAGCTGCAGCAGAGACTGTATGGCACACAAACCTAAATTATTAATCTCTAGTCCTTTAAGAAAACACATGCCATTCTCTGCTATACTCCAATTCTGTATCTGGCGAACTATGCCTCAAAAATTAAATGGAAATTCAGACGTTGCCAGATAAACTAAAGCTGAAGGAGTTTGCCTTTGGTAAAGCTACCCTATAAATGGAAAATGTATTCCAAATCGATCCTTCTCCCGGGTGTGGTTGACTGGACTCCAGTATCTGCCTGCTTTTGTTCATTTCCATTATCTTATAGCCATTGATTGTTTTTAAAGACTCTAGTTGTTCTATGCAGACAAGCCAGTCCAAAAGGAGCTTACTCTGCCACACTAAACACGGAACCCCCTTAAATCCCTGTAAGCCAAAGTGTCTCATCCTTTTCCCCTCTTTCCTTGTAATTTACATCTGTAAGAGACTGGTTTGTCCTGTGGCAATTCCTCCACTGTGTATTTTGTTGTGGCTCCCCACCCCACACTATTTTATTATAAAATAATATTTTAATAGCACTTAACTACATTTGCTTCAGGCTTTCCTTTTTAAAAATAAATAAATATTACCCACTCTAGTGCATTCTTTTGTGAGGTATTGCATGGAAGGGATGTTCTATAATGTATCAGTACAAACTCTAGCTGATTATTTCCATTTTTCAATGAAACTGACCTTGAACATTCCCCCTTGTGCAAACATATAACCAAATGTGAAATGGAATGTTTTATCAAATGGTGGGGGGGGTATACACATATACATGTACATATATGTATATGTATATTTATTTATTTAAAGTAAAGATGCAGCAAGAATGAAGACAAGTAGAGGCGGGCCAGGTAGGAAGAGACAGAAGAAAGAAACATTTTTGTTTATTTTATTTAGTTGTGCATCTTGGTTGTTCTCTCCAGCCCGGGACATGAACCCAGATCATCAGGATGTAAATGAACTGCACTTAGGCCAGAGGCAGTTCACCAAACCACAACTCCACTAGGCAATGCCTGATTTATATTTGTATAGATACTGCTCAAACTGCCCTTCAAGAACTTATTCCAGTTTACTCTCTCAAGGTACCTGCCTCCTCAAAGGATGCATTTACTTTTAAAAGTATGTATATTCGTTTGTTGCCAAAATGTTTTCCCACAAACAGTGATTTTAAACAACAGATATCTATTCTCTCACTGTTCTGGAAGCTGGAATTATGACATCAAGGTATCAATGATGTCAGATCCTATAGGGGCTCTGAGGTTAGAAACTGTTGTATGTTTCTCTCCTAGCTTTGGCCATGACCCCAACCAATGGCACTCTGTGGCAGACAGAGGCATCACTCTAGTTTCTGCCTCCATCTTCATATGACTTTCTTTCCTGTGTCTTTATCTCTATCTCTGTTTTTTTCTTTATGTTCAGCCTCAGCTGGCAGTGCTTCTATCCCGGTAGTTGATTGGATCCATAATTCACCTCCAGCAAAGGTTTGTCTTTGTCGCAACCTTGGCATTTTCTCCATAGCACATGTTCTCATGTTACAGATACATCGAGAATATTCTAAATCTTTGAGGTATGTTTCCTTTTTTGCCTAACCATTCCTTCCTCTATTTATCTCTTTCCTCTTGCATTTTCCTACAAACAAGGGCAAGGAGTAAGAAATATTTTGAAGTCTTTTGAGTCTGGATAACTGTAAGAGACCTGGGAGGTTGATGAGAATCAGGTCCAAGAACATTCAGGCATGCTCAGACACAGCCACCCCTGGGGAGTTGCTGAAACAAAGATAGGCAATCACAAGACATCCAGGATTGAAAGTCCACTATCATTGCTCAACTACTTTTCACCAGATTTATATATTACTGTGCCAATCAAAACTTGACTGATGTCCAGCTGAATTTGCAAAATGGGCCACCTATTAGAACTTGATGGACTTCAAATCCTAATTGACGTAGCTGACCAGATTGAGAACTATCCCACTTTCTCTGTGTAGATATATGCCAGATTCCAGTTAGAGACTCAGATCGTAATTCAAGACCTTCTGAAATCTGTGTCTCTCAGTCTGTAGTCCTAAGAAAACCCCAAGCAAACACTTATGTTTTGCTTCAATGGGACCTTGTTTATTCTAGCAGGAAGGAGATGAGCTTTTGGACAAACAGATGGGAGGAAATCAATAACGTCGTGTCAGGGGTTCCCCCAACTAGTGTCATATCTGATGACAGACGGGAGAACTCACAGAATTCAGAAAAGCTATTGTACTCATGGCTGCAGTTTATTACAATGAATAGATACAGAAGTACATTAGCAAAGGAAAAAGGTGCACAGGGCAGAGTCCATGAGAAAGCAGGAGTGAGCTTCTAGTTGCCCTGTCTCAGTGAAGTCACATGAACAGTGCTTAATTCTTCCATGACTGTGTGACAACCAGGAGAGCTCAGCTGACTCTCGGTGTCCAAGGTTTTCATTAGGTGTCAGTTACATAGGCATGGAGTGTTCGCATAACTAATCTTAGCTTTTCATTCTCTAACCCACCCTTCCAAAGGTCGAACTGATACAGGATGGCCCAGGACTCTCAGCAAATAAAATCAGGTATTCACCATACATCACACTGTTGACATAAACTGTGAGTATGGAAGTATGGCCAAGGTCTCAAGTATACAAGTCACTTCAGTGGATCAAATGTCAATCCTTTGTTTAGAATGTGCAACCCCAGCCTACTACTAGGTTAACCCCTTTACTGCACACACTTACTCCGTGATGCTCAGCATTTCCTGAGATGAGAAAAAACGTCAGCATTACTTCATTTTTGTTTAAGAGAGGAAGGAAGGAAGGAAGAGGGGGAATAAGTATTTTTAAAAAGGAAAGGAGAAGTCAAAAAGTTGAAGATGGAAATCCCATATGGTCCCATCATCCCATTTGGTGTTTACCCAAAAGATACAAAAACACTAATTTGCAAAGTCTTATGCAGCCCCATGTTTACTGCAGCTCTATTCACAATAGCTAAGAACTAGAAACTACCTAAGTGCCCAACATCAGATGGATGGATAAAGAAGACGTTGCCCATATATAAAAAGGAATACCACACGGCCCTTAGAAGAGATTAAACCCTGTCATTTGAATCAACATGGATGGGACTAGAGGGGATTATACTAAGGGAAAGAAGCCAAAAAAAAGAAAATAGATATCAGATGACTCACTCATAGGTGGAATGTGAACAGACAAAAGAAAGGAACAGATGAATCAAAATCCCTTGGACACTTGTAATAAAACTGGGTTCACCTGGGGTGGGGGCGTAAGTGGTGACAGAGCCCACTCGACAATGGTAAAGAACATTTAGGGATTTGATGGAGGGCAGGGTGTGTTGACATATATCTGAGGAATGGGGAAACTGCACATATGGAGAACTACACACATGGGTTTGTTTTAATTTTTGAAACATAGTTACTGCAATAAAATTCTAAATAAAAAGGAAAGAAAACTCTGCCCTGAGTCTTGAACCCTGGACCTTGGGATGTATGTGGGACTGCTCCCAGGTGTGCTAGACCGCTAGGCCACCAGGGCACACCCTCCTTGGACTTTTATATGATCCACTTGTCAGAATCTTAGCCACCTGAGCCACGAAAGTATACCAGTCAACTTCATTTCTGAGAATAGAGATTTCTGGAGAAGAGACAGATCTTAAGAGAGGTGGACTAACTTATCTGATTGGTGAGTTTGAGAGACACAATAGAGCTTGTCTTACTCAGCCCCTCCTTGGTTCCCTTTTGAAGTTCTGCTTGCCTTCTCTCTGACATGTTGTTTCTCAAACACACCAGACACATTTCAGCCTGAGGGTCTCTGTCCTTGCTTTCACTCTTCCAGGAAAGTTGTACTCCATGGCTTCCTCCGTTGCTTTATGTGGGTTCCAATAAACTTGTACATTTCCATTTTTTTAAATAGCAGCAATAATTTGACTAAGGATTAAGCTGAGAGATCAATTTGGTGACCAAGTCTAGGATGTAATCACTGATTGCCTGTGTCTGAGAGAGGCTTGAGTCAAAAGAAAAGTGCCTTTTCTCCGCAGCTTGCTCTCACCAGCTGTTTAGAGAAGCACTGTTTCCTGACCCAGTTGCAACCTCTTCCATCAGTTTTGTTCCCACAGAAGACACATTGAAGACCGAATCCTGAGCATTTGTGGATCAGACTGTATTTGGAAATAGGGCCTTTGCAGACATCATCAAGTTAAGAAGAGTTCATAATGAATTAAAGTGGGCCCTGATCCTAGTGTTTTTATAGGAAAAGAAATACAGACTGCAGACACAAAGAAGGGAGAATACCATGTGAAGATAGAGGCTTCACTCCATGTGGAGTGAAGCATCTGCAAGCCAAGGGACACCAAGGATTGTGGCAGCCACCAGAAGTGAGAGGGAGAATGGAAGAAATTCTTCTCACGCCTCAGATAGGAACCAATCCTGCTGACACCTTGATTTCAGACATGTGTCTCCATAACTAGAGAGACTATGTTTCTGTTATTGTAACTTTGAAGTACATGATATGAAAAAAGCTGAATTTATCTGAAGTGAGTTTTGATATAAATATGAATGTTAAACGTAATTTTGGGGACAGCTCAGAAGGAAGTGAATAGAGCTGTCCAGAGAATATGTATGTCATCAGGAACAAACTGATGGTATATAAGTCTATGAATGTTAAAGGTGCATATAATGAGTTCTTGGAAGGAAATGATGAGCATGCTACCAAAGGAAGAAAAGTGATCTTTGCTAAAAATGGCAGAAAATTGACTGAATTGTAGTTTGCTCTTGGGTGAAAAGTAGAACTTGTAAGAAATGAACTTAGATTTTTATGTGAGGAAATTTTCAAGCAAAGTGCATCCTAGTTTCTCTCTCCTGCTTATTGTAAAATGTGAAAGGAAAAAGATAAATGGAGGAGTAAATCATTATGCAAAAAGGAATCAGAATTTGAAGAGAGAAATTCTCAGTGTATACATATCACAAAGGATGCTAAGGTTTGCCCTGGAAAGAGCAGCAAGGGTATAGCTGGACAAGTATTTGTTGGTGAATTGATCCAATTGGTCCTCTCAGGAGAGACGGGATGGGATTATTCATGGAGGATCTATGGAGAATATTTGTATTTAATGGAATGGACTCCTTTGAAACACATAGGAAATCCCAATGGTTTCAAGAATGTTATAACACCAGAAACACTGTTGACTTGGAGTGAAGAGGATAGAGACAGGAAGGAATGAAGAAATGGTTTCACTTGTTTTCGAGTTTCTGTGGAAATCAAAAGAATTTACCCCAGGATAGACCTTTCTCAGAATCTCATCCATATCTGATTTAGAAGGTAAAATTTGGGAATTTATGAATTAATGATGTTTAGATGAGATTTTGTAATTAGAGTTGATGCTGGAAAGGAATGGGAGTTTGGGGGTGTTGGATGGGGTGGATGTACTCCATCCATGGGGAAGATACGAATTTGGAGGAGCCAGAAGGCAGACTGTCATAAGTAAAACTGTGTCTCTCTTCACCAAAAAAAAAAAAAAAAAAAAAAAAAAAAGGTATTGAAGTTTTGTCATTCTTTCACCACCTAGTCCGTGGTAATTTAGATGGCAGCCACAGGAAAAATCTGCACTTGTCAGCAGGAAAAGTTTGCTAGGAAGAGGCCAGGTTCCAGGTAGGGACCAGCTTATGGTGGAGGTGGAGGGTTGCTAATCCCTTATATGAGAATGCAAAGCAGAATTCTTGTCCTATAGAGCCTTTGTCCTTGGGTGCCACAAGTGTTCCCGCTGTGCTGCCTGGGCTGGGGATAAGAAATGGGGTCTGGGGCAGAGACTACAGCCTTCATCCAATCGTCACCCACCCCTAACTGTGCAGCAGTAGAACCCTCGGTCTTCAGCTTGCTACGCGACCACTCGGAATACAGGTCATATCTCAGTATGTCTTACGACTAGATGTTGGCACCTGACTAAATTCTCCATCTTGAGACTGGCACGCAGCAATGTGTTCTTAAGGGGTAGGGCTATCCTCTCACTCCCCTTTCTTTCCAGTGGTTGCAGTTGGAGGGGACAATGTGCCCTTGCATAGGAGAACAAACAGATAAAAGGAACCTGGATTCCTTTCCCTTAGAGCTGCCGTGTCAGTCCCAGACTTCTTACATCTAGATGATTTTGAAATATATTCTTAACTTTGTTCAGTTTCTGTTGTTTTGTGTTTCTGTTATGTGTAGTCAAAACTATTTTCTAGCATATATGGACTTGGGGGGTGAAATGAAAGCCAGAGACCAGTGACGGGGCAGAGAGAAAGGGGGCAACTCTGCCTGAGGCTGGAAATGGGCAGGGCTGGGATTGGAGCACAAGACTTCAGCTACAAGGAAGGACAGCAGCAGGAGCTGGGAAAGCTGGCAGGCATTAGCTGTAGACTTACAAATAGTAAGATGTGTAAAATCTGCTAAAGGGGTGAGGCGGGCAGGGGTAGGCAGAGTTATATGTCTCCCCAGGAACCTACACTGTAGCCTAGAACCTTGTAATTTTGTATGGTCCTGTGTTTTCAGATTGCAAGTCAAGATCAAATAATGAGTTGGCAATGAATTAGAGACAAATATCAATGAAATAGAGAAGTATTATACCTCGCGAGTTGAGGGAGATCCTTCACGTCTGGCTGCTGAGCACAGGCCTGTGACAGTAAAAATCAGGGGCGGTAAGGGCAGTCAGTACTGAGCCCCGAGGTGGGAGGGAGGGAGGCAGGACCATAAAGAGCAAATAGAAAGCTTCATATGTTTTGGTATTTTCGCATTATTTCATTTTAAAATCAATGTAAATACCAGATATGTTTCCCCCTTCTGTTGATTAGTTAGCATTGACAAATCAATGTCAAATGGTTAGAGAATCTACCAGGTCACGTCAGTCTATTTGTCCTTCTCAGGTTTATTTTCATTTTTTAAAGGAAAGATGCAGGCAGGAATGAAGGAAAGCAGGCAGGCAGGCAGGCAGGCAGGAGACAGGAAGATGAAGCATTTACTTTATTTTTATTTAGTTGTTCGCATTAGTTGCTCCCCTGGGACCTGGAGCATAAACCAAGGTCCCTGGGATGTATGTGGACTGCGCTCCTCTGGAGGCAACTGACCCAACTGCTGCTCTATTAGGGCCCATAGGTTTGGATTGGTCGTGGGGTGTGGGGTGGACACCTGAGGTGAGTGGCAAGGAGTTTGAATGTTATTTCAAGAGTGAGGGGAAACCAATGAGGGACATAATCAACTTTGTGCGTGCGAAAGATGATGCTGGGGCAAGAAGACCTAGGAATGAAGCAGAATGAGACGATGGCGAATTGACTGGGGATGAACCTAGTGAGAGATTTTCTTTAGAGGAAGAATGAGCAGTACTTGGTGGGTGATTAACTAGAAAGAAGACAGTCTAGAGGGCCCAGTGGGAGCTCCTCAGTAGAGGACCTGAGAGACTGGGACTGAAGCATGGGGACTAGAGGAGGATGCAAGGACCGGAGAGTGAGTTGGAGTCTACTATACCATTTACACGAATTTACTGAGTGCAAGGAGCTTGTATTCCAGTGCAGAGAGAGAGAAAATAATGGGTTTTGTGTGTGTTTGTTTGTTTGTTTTAAGGAAAGGCACAAGCAGGAACAAAGGCGAGCTGGCAGGCAGGCAGAAAGAGAGGGGAAGAGGAAGGATCTTTATTTTATTTTTATTTGGTTGCTCATACTGGTTGCTACCCGCTGGCCCCAGGACTCAAACCCAGGGGTGTGTGGCTTGCTCCTTTGGAAGTGATTGACCTAACCACTACTCCACCAGGGCGTGCCATGGCCTTTGAAAACAATGTGATATGGAAAAATATCAGCAAGTTAAGGAGGATCTAAAATTTTGAGTGAGGAGATGTTCGCAATTTCAAATAGAATCGGCAGGAAGAGTTCCTTGAGAACGCACTTGTGACCAAGAGAGGGAGCAAACCATAGTTGGGGAAGAGTCTTTGAGGTCTTGACCGGCAGGTACAAAGGTCTTGAGATGGCAATGTTCCTGGTGTGTTGTTGGAGCTGAGTGTGGCTGGAGTGGAAGGGCACCGGGACAGTGCGAAGAGACAGCCATGTCCCCTTGTAAGAACTAAACTAGTTTGTGTGGGGGGAGGAGGTGGTAAAATACACACAGCATAATACTTGTTAGTTTAACCATTTTTATCATTTTAAAAAAGGCAATATTTTTGAAAATCATTTTTATTGAGGCAAAATTCTCATAAGATAAAATTAACCATTTCAAATTATGTAATTCACCAAGTACATTCATAATGTTGTATGGCCACCTCTATCTAGTTCCAGAACATTTTCATCACTCCAAATGGAAACTCATTCCCATTAGGAAGTCACACACCATGTCACCCTCCCCCAAGCTTTTGCCCACTGTCAACATACTTTCTCTTCTATTGGATTTACTTATTCTGAACATTGCAAAGGAATGGAATGGTAAAACATGATCTTTTGTCTTTGGCTCTTTTTACTTAGCATATAGTTTCAAGCTTCATCTATGTTATCGTGTGTGTTAGTACTTCATGCCTTTCTATAGATAAAAATATTCCATTGCATGGCAGTACCCAGTGTGTTGTCTGGATCAGTCATCTATTGATGGGCTTTGGATTGTTTCAAGGATTTTACTTCATCTCTGAGTGAGCGAGGGGACAGTGTAAGATACAAGCTAAAGACAGGATCTGGTGTGGGCTGTGGTGGGATTCCCTTGACTGCTGTAAAGCAAACAGTGGTGGAGACCTGTTGGAGTTCAGAGCTATCACCCAGGAAATCAACGGTGGCACCTTGGCTTTGAATAAAACCAGTAGAAGTGCTGGTCTTCCTTCTACCAGTCTGGTCATTATAGTCTGGAAGCCACCAGAGTGTGGAAGGGGAGAGGGAATGGAGGAGGGCGCAGGCACTCTGCAGACAACCCTTTTGCACCCTCTCGGCACCGTCCTATCTGTGGCTGATTTTTTGCTCACTTTCAGGTCAGGTCTCTAACGTACTGGAGTGCTGCCTGGATGTATATTTGGGGGCTTCCTTTGTACAACGGAGCAATGAAGGGTGAATGGAAAACAGAGCCCTTTATCACCAAACAGGAAAAAAAAAAATCCATGAGCTAAAAAGCACATCAGGAGGGTAGAAGTGAGAGCTATGTACTCTAGTTGCCTGTCCTGAGTAGAGAAGGGTGATCGATCAATGGGATATCCTCCTTCTTCCAGCGCATTCAGAGAGTTAGCAGCTCTTGAACACTCAGGGCTGAGTTGAACCTGGAATCACTTGGGCTGCCATTTCAGGACACCCATTTGCAGTCTGTTCAGTGTTTGCCACTCTTGGGTCTCAGGCACTTTGATACCAAAAGAGATGGCACCCAACATAGGGCTCTGTCATAAGGCTCCCTGGCAGAAGTGAGTCAAGAACTGTTTTCCCATTCCCTTTGCATGTTTATTACCAATATCCTCTAAGTTCTTTTTCCCACTGACTGATAAAAACTGGGGACAGCAAGTGAAGACTAACAAAATGAAATCTACTCTTTGGTCAAAGAGGGAAAAGGAACCTGCTGCTTTAACTCTCCCCACCCGTAGTACAAAAGGTTTTATGGTTTTTGCGAAAGGGGAAGAAAGGACAGTGTTTGTCCATAGACTTCTGGAAGAGGGGCGGAGCATTCCAGGAACAGGGGGCCATGCCCACTTTGGGTCCTAAGTTGGTTTGGACCAGAGCTGTCAAGGCATAGAGGGGTGGAGATTTGTATGTCCTTTCTCTTGACCCTTGTCTCATCTTTACCTCCTTAGGGCCCAATTTCTAGCTCCAGCCAGTTCCAGTGCTGCTTCTTACACACGTTCCTGAGCCAAGACAGTCTAGCTTCCATCATTTTCTAATCTATGGCTATAAATTCCACTGTCCTCTGTAACCCCAGCAATGTAGCTTTTGTGATAAAAATAAGCCCAACTGAGCCATATGTTAGTTTTATTTAACCATTTTCAGGGAACAATCAAATACCAAATGACAGGGTGGACAACTTGCCTGTTAAAACCCAGAAAAATGTGAAATGTGCTGGGGCTTGGCCTTTAGAGTGTTAACTTCAAATTAATGAGAAGCCAGTTATTTCACCAGCAAATGGATTTATTGAGAAAGAGCAACAAGAAGCAGTTTATAAAGTCAGGTCTCATGGTGGAACACTGCAGACTTCCTTAGATCAAAAAAATGTGGCGAGTGGTGGGGATAGCAGGAAAGAGGGGTACCGGTGGCTCGTACAGGACACCGGATATCTGTGGTGGGTGTGCTGTGAGATACAGACTGGAATGCATAGTGAGCAAAATAAATAATAAATACTACTTTTTAAAAAATGTTGTATTGATTTTAGAGGGGTTGTTGTAAAGGAAGCATCCATTGTAAGAAACCGGGAATTGGAAGCATCGTGGCCTTTCATTGGCTGGGTTCTGACATGCTTTTGTTGGCTGAGCTGTTGCTGGCAGGGAGGAGCCTCCTTCCTCCCACTGGGGCGGCGAAGCAGCATCTACCTGTAGGAGATGCAAGGCTTGTCTCTGCAGGTTGGATTTTATAATGTGTACAAAAGAGCTCTTTTCCATCCCCCTGACCTCATTTAAATAAGGTTTCTGTATATTCGTTTTCACAATAAATACCTTCTTTTATTCTAGTCCTCCCTACTCCTAATCGAGGGAATTAGCAACCCACTCCTTTCCTGGATTTTGCCTCAAAGAACTAGCTTAAATAAGGCCATCTGTATTATTTTACTGCGAAATAATGAAATACAAAAATCAGAGGGAGACTCCAAGATGGAGCTGCAGGCCGTAATGGGAAGAACTTGGGTTTGGGGATTGGACAGCCTGGCATCTTGGGCCAGATCCCAAATGGCTAATCACAGCGCCCTCATCTGTAAAGGAGGTTAATAGCACCTCCCTATAGGATGCTGGGTTTCACATGCCCAGCGTAATACCCAGCACACAGTCGGAACTCAGTCAATGCTCTCTGATGATCTCATCTGGTCTGCATCTCCATACTTCTAAATTGTTCAGCACATACAATAAGTGAACCAAATGCATGACTCAAGTTTATCACCTGCCAGGCATGGTCCCAAATTCTTTACTTATGGTCATTCATTTATTTAATCCTCATAATAGTCCCATGAAGTGGATACAGTAATTACTCCCATGTTACAGATGAGGAAACTGAGGTGTGGGTGATGAACGTGCTTACTGGAAGTCACAGACCCTTAAGTATCAGAAACAAGGTTAAACCTAGGCAGTCTGGATCCAGATCTGCACTCTTCTCCACAGGGTCTGCCTCTCTGTCCAGCAGAGGTTGGGAAGGGAGAACAGAAGGGACAGTGGTAGAAGCAGGTAGAGGTCAAAGGGGCTGGAGAGCAATGAGAAAGGGGTCACAAAAGAGGGAGGAGACGAGGATCATCTGACTCAAGCCTTCAGGGACTAACTAGTGTGGATGCGAGGACACACACACACACACACACACACACACACAGAGACGACATGGAGATAAAAAAATATTATTTTAAAAAATAAATAATTAAATTTTTAAATAAACAAAATATTTAATAAACATAAAATTAAATTAAAAAAGAAAAGAAAAAAGGGAGTGGTTTTGAGGAAGTGCCATTGTCCTTCTCCCACCCTTGGCAGTGGTGGTGGTTGCTAGGCTGCTGGGCAGCTTAGTCAGGCAGCCTGCTCAGACAGCCTGGGGCCCCTCTGGGAGAGAGGGCAAGACCAGCTCCGCGCGACTGGAGAATCTTCAGGCCACCAGATCCAGGGTTTGAGACTTGCTTTCTAGAGTCCCTCGGAGACTAGTGATTTGCAAAACACAGTTGGTCAAGAAATACTTCTAACCAAGGAGATTAAACATTAGTCAAGGTCACTGAAATTCCTGGCTTCAATTCCGATTCAGGATGCCATATTTTGCCGCCTTTAGAGATTTTTATTCTTAGCTCCTGTAGAAAACAAAACAAAACAAACACCTTTATTCTGTGCTTTTTCTTACACAGTGGAGACTTTCTTTGAAAATTGAGGTAACTTTAATTTACACCCTTTGCTTCTCCCTCGGCCCCCCTCCACCCTCTTTCCCTTGTGTAACCTCAGTTGTATTGTCGATGTCCAAGGGTTAGTTTTTGTTTCATTTGTTTGTTTGCTTTCTTTTTTTGTATTCCGCATATTGAGTGAGATCATCTGGCATTTGTCTCGTTTTCACTTTTTCAAAGGGGGTAATCTATAGGTTCATCTACGTTGTTGCAAATGACAGGATTTCATTTTTTTTTTGGTAGCTGAGTAGTATTCCATTGTGTGTGTGTGTGTGTGTGTGTGTGTGTGTGTGTGTGTGTATCACATCATCTTTATCTAGTCATCTGTTGATGAACACTTAGGTTGTTTTGATTTCTTGGTTATTGTAAATAATGCTGCAATAAATATGGGAGTATGCATATCTCTTAGAGTTCATGTTTTTGGTTAAGTACCCAGAAGTAGGTTAATGGGATCATATGAAATTTCCATTCTCAGTTTTTTGAGGTATCTCCATATTGCCTTCCATAAAGGTTGTACCACTTTACCTCCCTCAATCAGTGTGCAAGTCTCTTTTTCTGCTTGGAGGAGACTTAAGAGCTAAATTATTTGAAGTGGCCCCAGGATGCTAGGGCAAACTCATAAATTTTCATTTTGTAAAAATAATTAGCAACAAAATAACAAACTGACAAGGATGTTTGAGAGTCACATTCTCACTGGCTTCAGGACTCAATTCACATTGTGTTCTAGGTAAATGACACGTGACACAGTCCACACTCACTATGACCTGGAGTAGGTGATTTAAGTTTCCCAAGGCTCAGTTTACTTGTCTGTAAAAAAGATGAAAACACCTGCCTCATAGTGTTGTCACAAAGATCAAATGAGATTTTTATGTGTAAAAGCCTTTGAAAACTATAGAGGATAACATACAAGGATGGTAATATTATTTTTCGTCTCCACTTTTTACCTCTTCTTAGTGGAAAATATAATCCAAATTATCCAATGGCAAATCCTACTTTAATGATTTGAATGAATGGCCTAATATTACATTTGTATAATAAGCATGACTATTAAGAAAAATTAGCCAAAGAGCTGAAATAAGGTAATGGAGACTCCATAACTTTAATGTTGTGCTAGGTATTAGGGATCATCTGCCCTTAAACTTGGGTTAAGCTACTCTGTACTCTTGGTTAGGACATAGACACACAGACATTCTTTTCTTTTCTTTTCTTTTTTAGAGAAAAGGTGCAGGTAGAAATGAAGGAGAGCAGAGTCAGGTAGGCAGGAAGAGAGAGGAGGAAAAAACACTTTACTTATTTATTTTTATTTAGTCATTCATCTTGGCTGTTTCCCGACCCCAGAATATAAAGCAGGATCCTAGGGATGTTATGTGGACTGTGCCCACTGAAGGCAGTTGACCAAACTATTACTCCACCAGAGCACAGCTCTTGATTTTTAAAGAGAGAAAGGAAGGAAGAGGAGAAAGAAGCAAAGGAAGGAGGGAAGAAAGGAAAAGAGGTGGGGAGGGAGGGAGTGAGCAAAGGAAGGAAGGAAGGAAAGCTTTATTTGTTTTGGTTATTCCCATACACACACTCCTTGAGAACCCAGGTCACAAGTCTGGTTTCTTGAGGTTGATATGATCCACACCCCTGTACCCAGGCCACTGTGGGCATGCCCACATCCTTTAAACTTAAGATTAATGGATAGATGACTAATGAGGTGTATGGTTTTCTTTTATGAACAGCAGAGATGACCACCCCAAAACTTATGGCTGTATTTCCCTAGAAATGAGTTAGAGCGATGATTCTCCAAGCAGGATCCAGCAGCAGCTTTACAAATATGTAAGAAATGCAGATCCTCAGGCCCCAATGTGGACCTCTGAAATGAAAATTCTGTGAGTGAAGCTCCAAGTTTCCTCTGTTGTATGTTCACTTTTGAGAACCATTAATAGATGACATTAACTAAGTCTTAATACAGTTAGCACATCTTGTCTCATCATTCCTTGTGTTCATCCTGACTTTTATATAAGAATGCCATTTAGGAGAATATCATATATGATCTTTTGATCTGTTTATATCTTCCTGCTGGTTCCCTCATTAATGACTTAAAGAAAACTTTGATATGGGATCACTACCTATTTACTGTTTTATTTTTTATTGAGATATAATTGACATGAAACATTATATTAGCTTTGGGTATACCAAATAATTATTTTATATATATATATATATATATATATATATATTGCATCGTGATTCTACAATAAGTTGAACATTTCACTATACATACTTATATTATTTCTTATGATGAGAACTTCTAAGAACTACTCTCTTAGCTACATTTAAAGACAATATTACTAACTAAAGTCCCAATGCTATACATTTGACCAACTTAACACATTTTCCTCAATCTTTACCTCCCTCCTCTGGCAATTATCCATCTATTTTCTGTATCTATGAGTTTAATTGTTTTATTGCACATATAAGTGAGATCATACAGTTTTTGTCTTTCTCTATCAGACTTATCTCACTTAACATAATACCCCTCTCAAGGTCTATATACATAATCACAAATGACAGGATTTTCTTCTTTTTATGACTGAACAATTTTCCACTATATGTATATACCACATCTTTATCCATTTATCTGTCACTAGACACTTAGGTTGCTTCCATGTTGTAGCTACTGAAAATTTTGCTGAAATGAACATAGGGGTGCTGATATATTTTTGAGTCAGTGCTTTCATTTCCTTTGGATAAATTCCCTGAAGTAGAATTGCTAGATAAAATGGTATTTCCATTGTTAGTCTTTTGAAGAACCTCCACACTGTTTTCCCTAGTGGCTGCATTAATTTCCATTCCCAAGAACAGTTCACAAGGATTCCCTTTTCTCCACACATTCGCCAACACTTGCTATTTCCTGTCTTTTGTATAATAGTCATTCTAACTGGTGTGAGGTGATATCTCACTGTGGTTTTGATTTGCAGTTCCCAGATAATTAGTGATGTGGAGCACCTTTAAAAAAAATAGGAAAGATATAGGCAGAAATGAAGGTGAGCAGGCAGGAAGAGAGAAGAGAAAGAAGCATTTTATTTTATTTTTATTTAGCTGTTCAGATTGGTTGTCTACCTCTCGACTGGGATTCGAACCCAGGGGCATGTGAGTTGGCCCCTTCAGAAGAGACTGACCCAACTGCTACTCCACCAGTGTGTGCCATTGAGCACCTTTTAATGAACCTGTTGGCCATCTGTTAGCTTTCTTTCAAAAAATGTCCATTCAGATCTCCTATTTTTATAAATAAAATATAAATATATTTTTTACATGGTGACAATGTTCTACAAATTATAATGGAGGATTTGTATGCTTACATGAGCTTAAAGCAAGCTTGAGCTCAATCTAATTAGAATACATTAACTGCTCGTTTATAAATGTTTGTTTAATCTCAGACTTTCTAATTAAGCAAATTAAGACACATTTCTGGACTATAAAGATACTTTTAACAAGTTGAAGTGAATCTGGAATTGATGATTTTAACATTAATCATGAAAATTATTTTATGTAGTATAAGATTTGGACATAGTTTGTAAGCATATAGAGGCCCAGAAGAATAGATAAGATAAAAGAAATCTAATGCATAATACCTCATTTCATTGAAAATGAAAACAATTGCAATTTTAGTCTTTTGGGTGATAGGACAAGGACTCCCAGGAAAGCATAAGTAATGCCATTTTGTAAGGAACTCCATCTAAAAGCCTCATTAAGTTCCCTGGTATAACTTTCCATCACCCTGTCCTGACAAAGGAATTTTGTGAGTTCCAATCTAATAGGATTCTCAACAGACCCTTAATCTTTCCATATAATGTCCTTGGACCCTCATTCTTATAACATTTTAATGGATTTCTCAACTCTGTCTCAGCTGTCCCAGTCAACTTCTTGTGACTGAGCAAGTTGCTATAGCACAGTGCCCTAAATCGTGAAGACCCAGAGCAACTGACAACCCCCCACCCCATCCCCCGCCTTGCCTCCTGCAGAGATAACCAGACTGGACTCGCTTTACTCCTGCATATCAGCCTATCAAAAATAGCCATTTCTGGCCTAACAATAAGCAATAAGTGTCTCTCTCTCTCTCTGTCTCTCTCTCTCTCTCTCTCTCTGTCTCTC
>RJWH01007453.1:0-40140 GCA_004363575.1 Solenodon paradoxus | reverse complement strand
CCGCGCTCCCCTCCCCCCGGCGGCGGCGCGTCACGACGGCGGCGGGCGGGGCGCGTCGCGCACGCAGCGCGCCGGGCGGAGCGCTCGCCGCATTGTTTGCTTCGCTGGGGAGCGAGCGCGAGCCGCCCGGCCGCCCCTGCCGCAGCCCCGCGCCCGCCCCGCCGCCCGGGCCCCCGGCCCCGGCCCCGCGCCCGCCGCCCGCGCCCGCCGCCCAGCCCGAGCCGCGGTCGCCGGCCCCGCCGCCAGAGCCCGCGCCCAGGAGCGGCGGCGGGCCGGGCCGGGCCGTTGGCGGAGGAGCCCGGGCGCCATTAGCGCCGCCTCGGCCGCCCGCCCCCGCGCCCGCCGCCGGGTCCGCCGCCGGGCCCCGGAGGTGAGTGGGCGGCCGTCCGGTCGGGGCCTCGCGGGGCCGCCGCCTCGGCCGGCCGGACGCCATGTTGGCGACGGCGCATTGTCCGCGGGCGGCGGGCGGCGGGCGGGCCGGAGGGGCCGGGCCGGGCGGCGGGGTCGGAGGGGCCGAGGGGCCGGGCACGGAGGAGCCGGGAGGGGCCGGGGCCGGACCGGGAGGGGCCGGACGGGCCGGGAGGGGACGGGGACGGGCCTGGAGGGGCCGCGGACGGGGCCGGGCGGCGGCGGGACGCACAGGCCCGGAGCCCGGGAGCCCGGGGCCGGGACGGGGCCGGGACGGGGAGCAAGGCCGGGAGGCCTGGCGGTCGCGTGGCCGCGCGGGCCGCCGGGGCCGGGGCGGATCCGCGGCGCGGGCGCGGGCTCAGCCGGAGGCGGACGCCGTGGCGGCTCGGGCTCGGGCGCGGGCGGGCCGGCGCCTCTCGGGCGGCGTTATGTAACCGCCGCCGGCCTTGCCCGGCGAGGACAGGAAGCTCCTGCCGCCGGGGCCCGGGGCCCAGCAGGCCGCGCGGGGCGGCGGGGACGCTGCGCCCGCCCGCGGCCCGGGGAGCGGCCGGCGCGACAGGAAGCGCTGGCGCTGGGAGCGTCCCCCGCGCGGCCTGTACCGGCCCTCTGGCCCCGACGGGCGCTCGGGGAGGCTCCTCTCCGCCACCCGGCCTTCAGGGGCCCCACGCCCACCTGTCGCGCTGGTCCTGTGGGCCCTCTGTTAGGGGCACTTGCAAGTTATTTCTAGAGGTCCTGGCTCCTTGTCCTTAGTGGTCGCTCCCCTCGAGGGCTGGTCCCTGTACGGACGAGTCCAGGGGGCCGTACTCGGCCGGCAGGTGAAGCGTGGCTCACTGTCACCCTGTCACCGGGCAGTGCTGCTAAATGCCTCCCCCCACGCTTTCAGGCTGCAGCGCCGGCCTGGAGCTCTACTCTAGCAGGTGCTGGGACGCCTGGGTGGCCCGGAGAGGAAGCAGCGCTGCTTCACCCCTCCGGCCGCCGGGCTGTGTACAGCGTCCCTGGGTGGCTGGGGGCCCTTCTGCAGGTGGTGGTGCTGAAATCTGGGGGATGCGTCCAGACCTTCTGGGGGGTGGCTTCACTGACTGCCACCCAGGAACCCAGGGCCCAGTGGGCCCCTGGAGACAGACCCACGAGGGCGGGAGGAGCTGGGGCTTGTCTGATCTCCTTTGGGGGCGGGGGGTGCTGTCAAGTGGCAGCCTAAATTAGGGATCGTTGTTTGACAGGATGAGCATACACACTTGAGGTGTCTGAGGAGCTCGCTGGGGTTTCCCTTCTTGGCTTGCAGGCCACGTCCTGAAGACCAGTTGGGATGCTGTGTGCGCCGTTCAGGCTCCGGTGGGAGCTGGAGGATGCCGGGGCTCTGGGCTCCAGCTTGGCGTGCTTGCAAGGCAGTGTGTTCAAACTCATTTTGCTCGTCAGTCAGGTGTGGTTGGGAGGACGAGGCAGCCTTTGAGGAGGGAGGTTGAAAGTGGACCTTGCCATCGACGGCGGAGATCTCAGCGAGTTCTCATCCAATTTTGGCCACGTTTTCAGGCTCCCGAGGTCCAGGATACGTGGCTCCCCACAGTGAAGCCTCTGCAGCCTGCGCAGGGGTGTCAAGAGTGGCCCCCAGGCACGCCAGGAAGAGCGCAGAGATGCCACTCGGGGCACGTGCTTGAGGAGGAGGGCATGGCGTAGCCTGGGCTGCGCAGGAGCTGAGAAGTGCCTCCTGGCCCATAGGTGTCTGTTGTGGGGGTGGGGGAGTCCCTGCTGGGCATCAGAAGTTGGGTCGGGGCTCCCCAGCGGGCTGGGCCGGGCTCCTGTCCTGGATGGCGAGGCCGGTGACATGGTGCCACAGCACCCTGTGCTGGAGAGGCCAGTTGTGCTTGGGTTGCAAGGACAGGGTATGCTTGCCAGGGGTCCCCCACACCCCACCTGGCCTGTGCTGGGACTTCCCTGGTGGTGGGGGAGGGTGTGTGACAGTTACCTTGGCGACGGGTTGACTTGGTGAGTGGTGGGGATCGTGGCTCCTTGCCTGCTGGTCGCAGGAGTCGCCACCACCGAGGGGTGACTGGGTGGGACGGACTGTGGAAGTCATGGAGGTGCGAGCGTGAGTCTTGGGTAGTTGGGAACCTCTGACGTGTTGCCTTAGCGCCGGTGAGTGTCTAGCGCGCCCACCTGAGTGTGGTTTGGTGGCTTTCTCGAGTCACCGTCCACGTGCCCCTGCCTGGAATTAACCACCTGCGGCTTGGTTGCAGGTAATCATTACCAAATGAGGAGGAAAGGCCGCTGTCACCGAGGCGCTGCAGCGAGGCACCCCTCCTCCCCGGGCAGCATCAAACACTCCCCCACGCGAGAGACGCTGACGTACGCTCAGGCGCAGAGGATGGTGGAGATCGAACTCGAGGGGCGCCTGCACAGGATCAGCATCTTCGAGCCCCTGCAGGTGGTGCTGGACGACGACCTGACGGCGCAGGAGCTGAGCGAGTGCAACAGTAACAAGGAGAACAGCGAGAGGCCGCCCGCTTGCTTGAGAACTAAGCGCCACAAGAGCGGCAGGGTCCGCAAGAAAAGCGAGGCCCTGCCCAGCGCCCACGGCACGCCCACCTCGGCCAGTGCGCTGCCCGAGCCCCGGGTGCGCCTGGTGGAGTACAGCCCGCCGTCCGCGCCGCGGAGGCCACCCGCCTACTACAAGTTCGTGGAGAAATCGGCCGAGGAGCTGGACCGCGAGGTGGAGTACGACATGGACGAGGAGGACTACGCCTGGCTGGAGATCGTCAACGAGAGGCGGAAGGGCGACTGTGTCTCGGCCGTGTCGCAGAGCGTCTTTGAGTTCCTGATGGACCGCTTCGAGAAGGAGTCGCACTGCGAGACCCAGAAGCAGGGGGAGCAGCAGTCGCTGATCGATGAGGACGCCGTGTGCTGCATCTGCATGGACGGCGAGTGCCAGAACAGCAACGCGATTCTCTTCTGCGACCTGTGCAACCTGGCTGTGCATCAGGAGTGCTACGGTGTTCCCTACATCCCCGAGGGCCAGTGGCTGTGCCGCCACTGCCTGCAGTCGCGGGCTCGGCCGGCCGACTGCGTGCTGTGCCCCAACAAGGGCGGTGCCTTCAAGAAGACCGATGACGACCGCTGGGGCCATGTGGTGTGCGCCCTGTGGATCCCGGAGGTCGGCTTCGCCAACACGGTGTTCATCGAGCCCATCGACGGCGTGCGGAACATCCCGCCCGCCCGCTGGAAGCTGACCTGCTATCTGTGCAAGCAGAAGGGCGTGGGTGCCTGCATCCAGTGCCACAAGGCCAACTGCTACACGGCCTTCCACGTGACCTGCGCCCAGCGGGCCGGACTCTACATGAAGATGGAGCCCGTGAAGGAGCTGGCTGGCGGTGCCACCACCTTCTCCGTCCGCAAGACCGCTTACTGTGATGTCCACACCCCGCCGGGCTGCACCCGGAGGCCGCTGAACATTTATGGGGACGTCGAAATGAAAAACGGTGTCTGTCGAAAAGAGAGCTCAGTCAAAACAGTCAGGTCCACCTCCAAGGTCAGGAAGAAAGCCAAGAAGGCCAAGAAGATGCTGACTGAGCCCTGTGCGGTCCTGCCACCCGTGTGTGCTCCGTATATCCCCCCTCAGAGGTAGGCGCCTAAGCACTGGGGCCGTGAAATGGCGCGAGCCGGGATCGGCAGGCGAGGGGCACACCGTGCACGGAGCTTCCTCGTCGCCCCCCCGTGCGGCCTCTTGCACCCACCTGGATGGAGTCTAGGCTTGGGGATGACCTGAGTGTGTTAGAGCCAGAAGATTTCTGGCTTCCTTAATGCCCACACGGACTTGGGGTGAGCCTGGTGCTGTCAGGTGCCTGGCACTCCTGGCCGCGGTGACCAGGGTCCGGCGTCCTGCAGTGCTCCATGTGTCGTGCCTTGTGTCTTTGACACAGTAACGTGCCGTTCCTCGCCCCGTTCCCTCAGCAGACGGGGCGGGATTATGCACGTGCTGGGCAGTGTGGCTGAGGAAGGAGGCCTGAGTGGAGGTCATTGTGGAGCTTCGTGGAGGCGGCCTGGCTTTCCTGACAGTCCCTTGTCATGTGGATGTTGCCTGGTCATTGAAGGTCTCCAGCGATGCTCAGAGTACGGGAGCCTGGCCTCCCTCTTGGAGGTGTCCCTGTCCTGCTGTGCCACCATGTTGCTGGTCCCCTGGTTATTGACCTGCTCTCTTAATTCCCGCTCCCCCCCTTTTTTTAAGGAACAGGTGCAGACAGGAATGAAGGTGGGCGGGCAGGAAGAGAAAGGAGGAAGAAGTGCTTTCTTTTTTATCATCCTTTCCTGTTTAGTTGTTCACACTTGTTTTCCCTTTGACCTAGGACTCGAACCCAGGGGTATGTGACCTGTTCTCCTTCTAAGGCGATTGACCCAACCGCTGCTCCACCCAACCGCTGCTCCACCAGGCCGCTCCTATTGCTTTTATTTAGTAGTTGGTCTTGGTTGTTTCCGCTGGCCCCAGGATACGAACCTGGGACTTCGGGATGTGTATGGACTGGGCGCAACTCCGCCTCCACAGGGGTGGGTCCCGGTTTCTGTCCCTTTGGAACTTTGCTGTTCAGACAGAAGGTGGGTGCAGACCAGGGTCACAGGACTCGGGCTGTGGCTGCAGTGCCGCGTGGCAGAGGCTGTCTGCTGAAGGAAGGGGGCACGGGACACCGGGGTGTGTGTGTGCCCACGAGCAGCTCCGAGGCGCTGCTGCCAATTGGGTGGGCTGCCTGGAGGTGATTCACGTACCTAAGGTCAGACTGCCCGAGGAATAGCGTGGGTGACGAGCCTTGAGCGTATCTTCATTACTCAGCGGCAAAATGATGGTCACTGCTTGCACGCTGACTCGTGACGTGGAGCTGCGCCCGCAGACGCGCCGTGCGGGAGGGAGTCTGGCTCCAGTGTCAGGCGTGCCAGCTCACTCAGTTCATTTGTTGGCATGGAGGGTGTCCCTTGGAGACTTCATCCCGAGAGGAGAGCCGTGAGCCCTTACTTCGTGTGGAGAGTGAGGAAGGCGGTTTTCCCCATGCAGTGACGTCCGTCTTTCTGCAGGGCAGCGCGCATGCGTGCTGGACGCAGCAAGTTCAGCCAGCCAACGAGGAGTGCTCCCAGCCCTCCTCCTCCATAGAGAGCCGCTGCCCAAAGCAGGGTCTGCTGTGCTGTCAGCCAGTCTGGCTGGTGTGTTCTGCTTTCAGTTTGCAGTTTCACTCCCGGCCTCACACGCCAGCCTGTCTCCATAGCTTTGTATCGCTTGCACCTTAGCTCCCGAGTGCCAGGTGCCCACCCTTCTTTTCAGCACTTTGTAAGAGGTGGGCAACAGGCGGGCAGGCGGGAAGGAGGTGAGAGGAGGAAGAAGCGTTTTGCTCTTTACTTGTTCATTGAGTTTTCCCTCTGTCCCTGGCCGCCAACCTGGGTCCCTGGCAATACGTGGACGTTACTCCAGGTGTGGGCTTGACCCTGAGCCACCAAGTCATCCCGGGCCTGATTTTTTTTTAGGGAAAGAGTAGGCAGGCAGACAGGTTGTTTCCTGGGCCCAAGGCTTGAACCCAGGAGTGTTTGGCCTGTGCTCCTTTGGAGGTGATTGACCCAACTGCTGCTCCACAAGGGTGCTCCAGGCCTGACTTAAAAGAGACAATTTCACTAGGATTTCTACCTCTGAGGCAAAAAGTGTAGGCTTTATGGCAAGAGCTTCTTTTTAGGAGACCTGAAAATGGCAGCTTTGTTGAAGATGAAGTAAATACAGCCAAGAAGTGCGGTCTCGGCAGCAAGTTCAACAGGCTGAGCCTGAAGTGGTCCTCTGTCCAGCACCTGTACTCTGAGGGCCGTCGGGTGTGAGCGCAGGCTGTCCCGTGGCTCGGGGCCATTCGGGAGAAAGGCATTTGGGATTGGAAAATGGGGGCACGGGTGTCCCGTGAGCGGGTCTGATGGAACAGACAACTCTCACTTCGGATGTAAATTAAAAACAGTAAACCACGTGGTGAAGGTGGAGTATGGCCCACGTCCAGCTGATTTTCGTAATCTAGGAGCAGACTTACGGTAGCTTGGAGTGGAGGCATAGCACGTGCTTGGACAGGTGTTTGTGGGTGAGGCCTTACCAGAGACCCCGGCATCTCTCCCCTCCTCCCCACAGGACTTTGCACCGCCCGAGTCTCGCAGACCAGTGCTGACCCTCCCTTGGGTACTGGCAGGAGACGAGCTGGGCAGACCCTGGCGGGTGGAGGTCCCGGCACCAGTGGCTGTCATCTGAGGCTGCTGGCCTGTGGTCAGGATGGCCCACACCCCTCCCAGAGTGGAGCACTAACCTGGGGGCCCCGTGGAGTGTGGCATGGAGGAGAGCGGGCTGTGGGGAGGCTCTGCCGCAGCTGCTGTAAGGCCTCGGTCCAGGCTCGCTCTGGGCTGGCCTGCTGCTGGAAGAGGACCGTGGGCCACTGTTGGCCCTCCTTGTCCCTGCAGAGGGGACTGGTGCAGCAGGCCGGGGGTGGCAGACTGAGTGCGTCTGTTGTTTGAGTGACTTAGACAATGACGTTTCCCATAACAGGGACAGAGACCTGGGTGTCCCTTCTCCTGGAGGTCTCTGGGCCTGGGTTCAGTGACAGGGTCTGTGGGAATGGACCCGCCTGCCTCCCGGCACGTGGGCGGGTGCCACGTTCTGCCCGAGTGGATCGAGTCTTCAGGGACTAGGAGGCCTTCCTGCTGTTCTGCCTGCGGAGCCCGGCCTGAGCGTGTCTGGCCGCTGCACGCACGGTTCCTCGGTCTCCTGCGGCGCTGTCCTTGGCTGTGCCTGCCTGTTTCTGTCTGCCGTGCCCCCTTTAAACAGAAACGAGGCGGTTACACTGGGAAGGCGGGAGTAGTCTGAAGGGAGCTCCGGCTGCCCGTCTCTCCCCGAACTGACCGTGCGCGGTCGCCCAGTCACCCCTCTGCCTGTCGCTGCTCTTCTCCTGGACCCCACACCAGCCCCGCTGCTGGGGAGCAGGGACCTGCGGAGGGATGCTGGTCATGGGCTGTGCTTGCGGTGGCCTAGAGCCTGACTGTCCCCCGGCCGCTCAGGTGGTGTGGTCAGTGGGTGCCGTAGAGAGCTGTCCCTTTAGTGTCACGAGGAGGGGACGGGGACTGTGCCACAGGGCCCTTCTGGAGGGCAAGCGGTGAAGAGCTCCAGGCTGGTGTGGGCTGGGAGGCAGGCGCTTCTCCAAGATGCTTGAGTTGGATTGTCTCCCCGTTTCTGGCAGCCGGTTTCCTTTATGTAAATATGTACATACGCAGGCACACGCGTTCTGAGGGACTTCGGTGGGGTCAGGGTGAGCAGGCAGGCGGGCCAGCAGGCAGAGAGGTGGAAGAAGTGTTTACGTGAATTTAGTTGTTCACACTTGGTTGTTCCCCGTGGACCTGGTGTGTGAACCCAGGTCCCGGGGTTGTATGTGGACTGTGCTCCTTCAGAGGTGGCGGACCCAACTGCTACTCTACCCGGGTGAACCTAATTTAATTTTTCAAAAATTTTTATGTTCCTTTACTTGAATGAGATTTCTGACCGTATACGGTGATGTATTTACTAAGCAAGAGACCTGTGAACAGATTACATACTACCCGTCTAGACGAGTTTTCATTACGCTTTGCCTACTGATGGAATAGTTCCAGTTACAAAGTTTTACATGTCAGAAAGCTTTGAATCTGACTAGGCTGCCCATTAATTCACCTCTAAAGAAGTTCAGTGGTGCTGAATTTGAACTACTGTCATTTGCAGTATTAAAAGGCCTGTGCATCAGGTAGTTCTCAAAATGTTAGTCTGTGCACAGTGGCATCCTAGCAGACAGAGTCCGTCATCTCCCCCACAGCCACACAGTAATTTCATTGTATTTTATAAAAGTTCTGATGTGCTGTGTCCTGGGGAAGTGAGGTGCTTGCTGGGCCCGAGTGTGGGTCTCACAATGCCGCTTCGCAGGGGTCCTCGGGGACCTGCAGTGTCAAGGGAGTGGGCAGTCTGGAGGCCTGGTCAGGTCCCAGGCCCTGACCCCAACCCAGGCACGTGCACCCCTCGTGCGTCTCGGACTGCGGCGTTCTCAGAGGCAGTGGGCAGGGCCTGGGCTCCCGCTCTGCTCTTCCTGAGTTGCAGAAAGGTGTGCATGCAGAAAGGTGTGCACGCAGAAAGGTGTACACGCCTCGGCCCCCTCCGCCCCCGCGCCTGTGCGGGCAGCCGGAGGTGCCTGAGATCCGTGGGCCCCTTGTTGCATTGCGGACACCAGTCCCGTGTCTGAAGTGACAGGTGTCTTTTGCCCTGATTTTCTATGTAGTCCTGAATCTGAGGGGTTGAGTGCAGTCTGTTTCAGAGCTGGTTTCAGCGTCCTTCATTTCGCGAGGCCGAGGGCTGCCTGCCCAGCTTTCCTGTGGCCCCAGCCCGCCCGCTGCCCCTCTGGCCCGAGTGCTCACGCTGGGCCTTTCGGCTACGCTCCCTGCGGGTCAGTGTGTCTTGACAGCTCCGCTCCGCTCCTCCTCGGGAGATGGGAGCGGCGGCCCGGACTGTTCCTGGGTGGGTGGCTGCTCCGGGCCTTCAGCGCTGGGGCAGCTCTACCCAGGAGGTCCCGGCTGACGCCATCTTTCAGGTCTCTTTACCGATGTTCTTGGCGTATGGGAATCCCGTGCTGACCAGGCCAGAGGTGACTTTTGTCTCCTGCTGCTAACACTGTTGGGCACGGAGGGTCTTCGCTCCTCAGACTGCCTTTGCCGTCCTTCAGCAGAGCTTCCGCTCTCCGTTCTGAAGGGCTGCGTCCCTGTCCCTTGGGTCCTCACACTCGTACGTTTCCTCTCAAACTCGCTCTTGAGATGTTGCCGGCATGTTTCCCGGAAGCAGGCATGGCGGACACCCGGCTTCTCCGGACGGGGGCGCGCGGGTGTCCCCGGCACCAGGCTGCCCACGTCGGCGGCGCCGCCCCATGCCTCCCCGCATCTTCCGAGGAGCACGTCCTACTGCGTTGACCTGCGAGTTCCCCGTAGAGCTGCTGGCGTCAACCCGTCTTCATCCCGAGGGCTCGCTCTGTGCCTTGCCTCCTTGGGGCGTGTGCCTGTGAGTCCCTCGCAGGGCCTGCTGTGCACGTGGGCTCATCTGATCTAAGGACGACCTGCTCCTGGAACTTCTGTTTCTTGTCCTTTCCAGTGGGGGGAGGCGGTGGGAGGGAAATTTTAAATATACTGTTGACTCATTTTCCAAAAGATGTATTAGATGAACGCGTTGTCTCTTTTCTCCTCGCACAGAAGCTGGCTCTCCGTCCTTCCCGTCGTTCGGGGGAGTGCCGAAGTTGGCTCCTCTTTCCAGAGAACAAGGTTCTGGCTTTGTGGAGACTCTCAGTGTTTTCTGCTCCCATTTCTTTTTCCCCTGCCTTGAGATAAAATCGACAAGCTGGCATTGCAGCATCAAGACGTGGTGCGGTGATAGCTGCCACGGCCCTGCGGAGTCAGCGCAGTGAGTCGCCTGTTCTCTCACCCCTCCCCCGTGGTGTGAGAGCATCAAGTTCTACCCTCAGGACCATGGCCACTGTTCAGCCATGTGTAAGCCACGGCCGCCACGCTGTGCGGACCACGGCCACTGTCCTCTGTGTGTGAGTCATGGCCGCCACGTTGTGCAGACCACGTCCTCTGTCTGCCATGCTGTGATGGGACCCAGAGGTCATCCTGTCTTTGGCTTCATTTCTCCTAAGTCTTGTCAGTTGACACGTGCATGCGTTCGGCCTTTTCTCCACAGAGGCACTCGGCACATGACCAGCAAGTACACTGGGCGTGAGCAGAACCCCGTCAACATTTCTGAGCTGATGGCCCTCCTTTTCCCCCAAGTTGGAGGAGCGGGAAGGTGGACCCTGGATATTTGAAACCAGACCCGGGTTCAGCGGCTTGTTTGTCTGAGCGCACGCAGTGGGCATGGTGTCTGGCTGAGCACCCTCCTGGCCCACTGCCCCGCTGGTCCCCGCCCCGGGCGCCTTTGAGTGGGGCTTGAAGTTGGCCGCAGGCAGTAAGTGAGGCCAGGGCGGCCTGCAGGCTCCGTGTCATGGTGACATCAGTGGCGTGTCTCAGCGACAGTTTCTAGGAAGGTGAGCACATCCTGTGGGTGGTGCACGTGCCACCACGAGGGGACAGTCGTCCATCGTTACCAGTCCTTGCTGTCATGTTGATGGACATGAGCACTAGGAATCATGGCCAGTGGACACGTGTTTGTAGAAAGGCAGCTTGAGATAGTGCTGTGCTCAACTTAAAGCTCCTTTCTCCAGGCCGCACACACGGTCACACTTGCTGTTTGGCCAGCAACCTTCGGTCAGGCTGCCCGGTTCTGCCGGCGACTGCAGCAGCGGCCTGTCCGAGTGACCTGTCGCTGTCTGCTTCCCAGGCTCCCCGAAGGCGTCATCTCCAGAATGTCACCAGGAATTCGTCAGCTGTGCCTGTTCATTCTCACCGGAGGCACCGTGTATATGAGATCAGTTCCAAACGCCCCATCCTTTTAATGGACTCTTGCCAACTACTGTCTTTGCTTTTGTTTTTAAAGGAGAGGTACAGGCAGGAATGAAGGCAAGCAGGCAGATAAAAGGAATAAGCAGCATTTATTTTTGTTTAGCTGTGTGTCATACAACCCCAGCCCAGGACACTGACCCTGGTCCTTGGTTGTACATGGGGCTATGCCTGGCCAGCTTATTTGTAAGCCACCAGAGTGTGCTGAGTCGCTGTCTTATTTATCCGTTGTTTGTTTGTCTAAAGGAAACGTGCAGCGGAGTGAGGGCGAGCAGAGACAGGCAGGCAGGAAGAGGGGGGAGATCGTTTTTATTCGTTTTATTTAATCATTCATCTTAGCGGTTCTTGCTGGCCTCAGGACATGAACCTGGGACCTTGGGGTGTCTGAGGACTGTGCCCCGCCCCTGCTCTACCACGGCGCTCCCAAATGACTCTTCAAAAACCCTGTTTAATAACAGGAAACAAAACCAGAAAGCCGCTTCAAACAAGTACACAATTTAACAAATGACCGTCGGGGGAACCCCTTTGTAGCCACCCTGTGTTTTTAGAAAGCAGAGCCTCGTCTGCCTCCCAGCCCGCAGCAGTCACTGCCTGTCCCCCACGGCTGCTCTCCCGGCGCACGAGGCGTGCGAGCCTCCAGAGCCAAGCGCTCTTTGAGCCTTGCTTTTTAAAGGGCTGTCTGGGTCTCAGTCCCTGCGGAGTTTAACTGACGACGGGCTGGGTCCCCATCCCTTGGCTGCGCTTGTGAGATATTTCCAGGGTGTGACTGGGGTCGGAACTGGATGGCACAGCTTGACTTGGTAGCCCTGTCTCCCCGCTCAAGCACAGGCCGTCTCACTGCACCTGCGCTCAGCCCTCCTGCTCCTCTGTGACCTGTCATGGTTCCTCAGGTCAGTCCGTGCCCAGCGCTCAGTTGTGGGTAATACTTCCAACAGCTTCCAGTGCGACGTTCAAGGCCTTGCTGTCCACCCTGGTGCCTGGCTGTTCATGACTGAATCCTGAGTCAGGGAGACGCCCACCGGTGTTGTGAGGGTCAGAGGGTTTCCCTGTGAGCGTGTCGTCAGTGTTTCTCTGACCTTCGTGTTGAAAACATCCGTGCTTCCCAGGCCCGCTGGAGCTGTCGAGCGGCCCCGAACGGACACGGGTGTGCGCGTTGAATCTCTGCACAGAGGCCCTGCGTGGTCTGCGTGGGGTCTCATTGTGCACTGACTGCACAGGGGTTATGTTCCTATCACAAATGACAAGAACAAAAGGGCTGAAAGCAGCCCTCCAGGTGCCCAGGACCACACAGCCCAAGACATACGGGAGCCTTAGGCCTGACGTGCGGGGCTGCATGCAGCCTGGCTGGAGCCCATACTCCTCTCAGTGTCCCTTGGGCTGTGACATTGGACATATGTTGTGTACCTCTCCCCGAGGCCTTGTGACCTGTGGCCCAAACACTGGCCAGCTGCTGGGCACACGATGCAGTTCTGCACCGGCCCGTGGGGGCTGTGGGTACCTTGGTCCTGCAGATGTGGGGGCGTGTCCCCGAAGTCAGGTTCGCAGTTGGGTCCTTCTGAAGCCGCACTTGAGCCGGAAGAGGTGGTGTTGGGTCTCAGAGTGGCCTGATGGTCTCTGGTGACCCCAGGAGGGCCTTGCTCGGCAGTGGTTGAGACTCGCCCCGTGGTCGAGAGCAGCCTTGCAGACGGGAGCTGCTTTTCTACAGCAGCGCCTGTCCTCGGTTCGCACCCGGCGGAGCCGGGGGCTTTTGTTCGCTGAGTGTTCTCTACAGCTTTTGGGTGATGTTAAAAGAAATCGGTCTTAAATTTCTTGGTTTTCGGTCCTGAGGTGGTGGTGTCTTTGCGCTGTGGAGTTCTGTGCTGTCCCGTTTTCAGTTCACTGCGAGCAGGGCTGTGAGCCGTTCCGCGTCGTCGGGGATGCTGAGAGGGACACGATGCTGTCTGATTAGCTGTGAGGGCTCGAGACGGTGGTCCCTGCCATGCGCGTGTTTCCACACCATGTGTGTTTATGGCCCTAACAGTGGCGTCTTGAGGACTGCAAGGTGCCATTGTCATTCAGTGAACAGTGTCTTCTCTAGGATCTTCAGTCTGAGCCATCAGCCGCCTTTCCTCTGGGTGACCAGGTGGGACAGTGCCCGCGCCCCCTTCCGGAGATAGAGCAGCGGTGGGGGCCTGTGCGCCCCGGACACGGCGCCCAGCAGGTTGCTAGCTTCCCCCATGGCCGTTTCCCTGCGCCGAGCCGATGAGCTGCGGGCAGCTGGAGGATGTGTGCTGGTCCAGCAGGGCCGGGCCAGGGGCCGGTTTCGCGTGCGTGCGGGTCGGAAGTGAGCGTGGGTGCAGAGGCCGCACTGCCGTTCGAGTCCTGCGATGAGAACGCGTTCGTGTGCTGGTTTTGGCTAACCTCTGACATTCCATCTTCTAGGTTGACCGGGATCGCGAACCAGGTGGCCATTCAGCGGAAGAAGCAGTTCGTCGAGCGGGCCCATGGCTACTGGCTGCTCAAAAGGCTGTCCAGGAACGGCGCGCCCCTGCTGAGGCGGCTCCAGTCCAGCCTGCAGTCCCAGAGGAGCTCGCAGCAGGTACGTGGCCTCCTCGCACCCCGGCTCCGCCGACGGCGCCTCCCTGCTTCCCCGCCTCCCCCTCAGCCGGCCGGATGCCCACGAAGCCCTCCTGCTGCCTGCTGGCCTGGGCGCCACCTGGGGCGGGAGAGCAGGGCCGGGACTGGGAGTTCGGTCTTGTGTAAGAGCGCTTAATGGATGGTCTTGCTCTGAGGCCTGGTTTGACGCTGCCCTGTGGGTGGGGGAGATGAGGGTAAGGGGCTTGTTTTCCTTTTTAAGGAGAGCTGCAGACAGGCAGACAGGAAAGAGGAGGAGAAGCATTGTAATTTACCTTTAGTTGTGTACGTTGGGCTTTTCCCCCGGACCCGGGACTTGAATCCACGGGTATGTAGCCTGCATCCTTCGGAGGCGTTGACCCGCTTGCTGATCCACCGTGGCGAACCGGGACCTTTGCTTTTTAACAGACCGGAACCAAGAGCCGGCTCTCGGGCTTCAGTAGTTTGGGGCTGCTAGAGCTGTACGATCCGCAGCAGTTAGGGGCTGTCACTGACCTGGAAACAAAGGCGCTTCTCCTGCGCCTGGTGGGCGGGAGGCCTCAGCGGGCCACTGTCTGTGCGCCTCTTGGCAGGACATCCTTCTGATCAGCCAGAGCTGGGTTCCTGAGCAGCAGGTGCTGTGCTGCCTGGTGGTTGTGGGTGTCACGGTGCAGGCCCTGGGAGGGGCGCTCCAGACATAGTGGGCCTGCCTGGGCTCCTGCTGTCTGTCTGGCAGGTCCTCTCTGGTGTGGAATGTCCCGTCTTCCCTGGACTCTACAGCGGGTGAGCACCTGGTGGCTGGGCAGCAGCGCCTTCCTCGCCGAGAGGTCCTGTGACGGCGCTGCTATCTGCCCTCCCTGCCGCAGCACAGCCTCCTTGTCATCTTTAGGGCCCCTCAGCTTGTTCTGTTCTTACTGTGGGGGCGAAACAGTCATTTAAAGCATCAGCACATTTAGATGTTCAGTTTTTTAATGGGTTTTAATGTCTCTTTCGTTATCCTTTTTGAAAATCACAGAGACACTGTTCAGATTGGGGACCTCTGCATGATGCGCGGCCCAGCCCCGTCTGCATTTCTGGGAAAGAGGCGCCCAGGCCTTGAGGAACTGGCTTGGACCTGCTGCTCCTGGGCCCTCCCCAGGCCCCCAGGCCGGGTGGGCATCTGGTGCTGGCGAGTCCCACCAAGTGTGGACACACTTGCCCCAGGTAGTGGGCAAGTGCCACAGTCGCCTTGTCTGCGATGGCCCGGGTTCCAGGGAGGGTGCGCGCAGTGCCGGCTGCAGCAGGCTCTGTCCGCAACAGACTCTGTCCGCCTGGGGCGGTACTGACCCGGCTGTGCGCGTACGTCCTGTGTGCTCGGTGCGTCTGGCCCTGGGTACCACATCCGGGTCTCGTCAGTGCTGTGTCCTAACTGGTGGAATCCTGGGCCGGCCCTTGTGGGAGGGGTAGACTTTGTGACCCCCCCCCCCACATTAGGATGGCAACTGGCCTTGCACTTGGGGCTGGTAGGTCAGTGGGAGCCACCACTCGGGGGGTCCTGATCACAGGATGCACGGTGTCCAGCAGCTGCATGGTGGGAGGGTTGGATCACTGGGGACTGCTCAGCCTCACCCATCGGAGACCCCAACCTGAAGTTTGTCTTGGGAGCAAGGCCCCCTTGGGCCCTCGTGGGTGGCCCAGGGACCCAAAGGTTTTTTTTGGGGCGGCGGGGTTGCGCTTTGTCCTGAGGTTGGGTCCTGGTTGGAGTGGAACCTTGTTCTGACTCCAGGGACTGCAGAGATGGGAGGATGATGCAGTGCTGAACTTGTTGAGGCTGGAGCGCCCGTTAGGTCATCGGTGTCACCTGAAACAGCTATGAGGTCACCCAGCCTGCCACAGACAGTGATTTGGAAGGGCGGGAGCTCCATCACAGGGAAATGAAGGATTTGGGGCCGCAGCGCTTTGAGTCCTACAGCTGATGCTGACTGGCATGGAGGGCCCTGGAGTGAGGCTTGTGGGTTTTTGAGGTTCTGGGCGGGGTCTCCAGGCCTGTGGGATACTTGCTAGTGCAGCTCGCTAGGCTGCGGACCAGGGCGACCCTACTGCGCTCTGCCTGCCTTTTGGACGGAGCCTGTGGTGGTCACTCCTGCCTCACGGGAGGGTGGGCTGGGAGGCCTGCTCCCAAAGTGGCCGTGGCGCCCTCGCGGGGTCTGACTGTTGAGGTGTGTCCGCAGCAGTGATGCTGCACAGGGACACTCAGGGCCTGTGGCTGCTTGCGGGGTGTCTGACGGAGGCTGCAGCAGGAGAGGAGGAGGAAGAGCTTTGTTTTATCTGTCTGTTTTCACCAGTGACTCACGTTGGCTATTCCCACTGGTCCCAGGTCTTGAACCCAGGACTTTGGGTGGATGTGGGACATGCCCCACCCACGTCTTTTGTTTAATTAAAAAAAAGTTTATTGTTCACACTGGGTGTTCCCCCAGACACAGGACTCAAATCCAGAGGTCTGCAGCCTGTGTCCTTCAAAGGCGATTGACCCAACCACTACTCCACCAGGGTGCTCCAGACTTTCACGTTTACCTCCGCTAAAAACGTATGCTCAGAGTTTAGTTTGATGCCTGCACCTCTGTTTCTGACAGAGGCTGGCGTTCTGCTCCCGGTTTCTGCCAGAGGGATGCGGAGCCCATGCTGCCGCCCTGCCCGGGCCCAGCGTCCCGCGTGCGGTGGCTCGGAACACCCAGGCCCGGAATGGGCTGGGCCGTGCGCGAACGGCAGGCGCCTTTCGGGGGCCTTCGGATGACCCTGCACCTGCCGCCCCCGTCCTGCTTCTGTTCTGCCACCACACGGTGGTGGGCCCGGGCTGTCCTCCACCGTCTGTGGGAGCTGGGACTGCTGCCTGCCCTTGGGGTGCTGCCCTCAGGCCTCCCGGCACTTGGGTGTGTGCGCTGGACACCCACAGCCTGCAGAGCTGGCCTGTCCCTCGGCTGGACTGTTGTCCTGTCAAGTGGGGCTTTGGTCCGACTGAGCGGATCCTTACTGGGCACTTGTGGCCGCTCCCGCCACGCTGTCCCCAGGCAGCGCCGCCTCTGCGCTCACTCCCTCATGTTGGGAGTTGTCCCGAGTCCTGCTCGCACCTTTGCTGCCGCAGCCGCCTTCGCCTGCTCCACCTTTTAGGGCCGCCGGGCAGGGCTCCCGGGCTCCGCAGGAGGCGCCAGACTGTGTCCTGTGGTGCTTTCACGCGTGCCGCCAGGTCCCCGTGCGGGTGTCTGAGGCCGTGTGCCATTGACGTTTCAGAGGGAGAACGACGAGGAGATCCAGGCCGCCAAGGAGAAGCTGAAGTACTGGCAGCGGCTGCGGCACGACCTGGAGCGCGCGCGCCTGCTGATCGAGCTGCTGCGGAAGCGTGAGAAGCTGAAGCGGGAGCAGGTGAGGGCGCCGCTCCTGGCGGGCCGGCGCGGCGGGGGTCCCCGGCAGGCTTCGGGGTGGGGGCCGCGACGAAACGGCGCGTGGCGGGGGGCGTCCACCAGGGCGAGCCCCGCGGCCGGCCTGACCGGGTGCGCCGTCCCCAGGTGAAGCTGGAGCAGACGGCCCTGGAGCTGCGGCTGACGCCGCTCACCGTGCTGCTGCGCTCGGTCCTGGAGCAGCTGCAGGAGCGGGACCCCGCTCGCATATTCGCGCAGCCCGTGAGCCTGAAGGAGGTGGGTGCCGGAGCGCCTCCCGCGGCGGCGGGCGTGCGCGGCCCGGGGAAGCGCGCGGGGAGGCGCGGGCGGCGGCCGCTTCCCCGGGTGAGAGCCTTCTCCTGGCGCAGGTGCCGGACTACCTGGACCACGTTAAGCACCCCATGGACTTTGCCACAATGAGGAAGCGGTTGGAAGCTCAAGGGTATAAAAGCCTCACTGACTTTGAGGAGGATTTTGACCTCATTGTCGATAACTGCATGAAGTACAATGCCAAGGACACGGTGTTTTATAGAGCCGCAGTGAGGCTGCGCGACCAGGGAGGCGTGGTCCTGAGGCAGGCCAGGCGCCAGGCCGACAGCATCGGCTTCGAGGAGGCCACGGGGGTGCACCTGCCCGAGCGGCCTGCGGCGGCCCCGCGGCAGCCTTTCTCCTGGGAAGACGGTAAGAAGCACCGGCCACGCGGCCGCAGGGGCGCGAGTACCGCAGACCCGTGCCAGCACGTGGCGGAAATGGGCGCGGCACGTGGAGCTCGTGTTTGCTGGCGGCTCGGGAAATGCAGGACATAGGCAGTGTCCACGCCAGCTCCTCCTCGGCGAGTCTCCAAAGGCGCGTTGCGTGAAGTCCACTCGGAAACAGCTGGGTCGTCGGTTGACGTCAGTGTCCACCCCCTGTGCGTGACTGACAGCACCCGTGTGGGTGTCCCTGGGGACGGTCTCGTGTCTCTGACGCAGACCCTGCGGCCATCTGGCTGGGAGTGGCTCCCAGGTGGCCCAGATGGGCCTCAAGGAGACTTCGAGGCGGAAGGAGGCTCTCCTGGTGGTTTCCGATCAGAGACAGGCGCCTCCCTGGCCGCCCGCGTGCTGCCTTCCGTGCTGGCTGGCGCCTGCGCAGCGGGCCTGGGGCCACGCCAGGCTTCTCGGATGCGCCGGAGCGACCGCCGCGGCTCCCCAGGCGGGCGGCGCGGTGCCTCAGAGAGCGGCCAAGCGTGTTTGCACCTTAGGTTTTTGCTAAAATGAAAGGAAGGGTGAGAAATCCAACTTCCTGTTCCTTGATATTTGTGTGCGTTTCCGTGGTCTGGGTGGGGCATAGGGGAGAGAGCAGAGCCCCCCGCCAACTGCGGCGTGTCGCTGATCGCTCCCCCACCCCCACTTCAGGGAATGAGGCCGCCGGGCCTTCGGTCCCAGTGACACGGTCTCTGGTGTCCGTGCTTTTCCGATGGCCCCGGTGTTGCCGCTGGCGGGCCCAGCTGACCTTGTTCTGGCCACCCTGTTCCCGCCCTCATCTCCGCCTCCCCTTGGCCTTGGCTCTAGCAGCTCTCCCTTCAGTAACTGAACAGTGATTTCTTTCTTTGTTACCTCCCAGAAGTTAAGGTAACTCAGCAGACCGGTTTTGGTCTTTACTAAAGTTGAAACGTCTAGGGTTTTCAGTAGCAACTACTCCTGCATTCGGGATTTTCTTCCCGCAAACGACTTCCATAGTTTTACATAAAGCCCTGCCGGGGCTGGAGGTGGCGCGCGGTGTCCGCAGGATGGCCTCTAGTGTCCACAGCGGCCCAAGGGGCCGGCCCCAGGTGGTGCTGTCCTGGGGACCCGGCTGGCGCGGAGGTGACCGCCCTGGCCTCCTCTGCACCTGCGGCCGGTCACACTTCAGGGAACCGCGGAGGCTGCGGGCGCCGAGGGCCACACGGGAGGCCGGGGGCAGCAGCTTTTCTGTCTTGGTGCCTGACGGACGTGTCCTCTGATTGCAGTGGACAGGTTGCTGGACCCGGCCAGCAGGGCCCACATGGCCCTGGAGGAGCAGCTGCGGGTGCTGCTGGACACCCTGGACCGCACGTGCGCCATGAAGGCCAGCGGGTCGCGGAGTCGGCGAGCCAAGTTGCTCAAAAAGGAAATCGGTCTCCTTCGGAACAGGCTGCGGCAGCAGCACAGCCAGCCCCTGCCTGCGGACTCAGGTATTGGACGCTGTGAAGACGAAGGTGCCCGACTGGGGCAGGAGCCGGTGCAGGAAGGTGAGCACCACCCGCGGGGCGGGCGGGCGGGCGGGCGGGCGTCTTGGTGCCGCGTGTTGGGGATCTCGAAGTCCCTTCCTGGTTGGCTTTGCGCTTTCTTGGAGGACGTCAGTGGAGCCACTCTGCCGTGTTTGACGCTTGCACAGAGCTCACGGCACAGAAAATGGTCTGCGCTCAGCGTCGTTCTTAGAAGCCACTGAGACAAGTCAGATTTCTAGAGCTACCCTGACCGTGAGGGGGTGACGGAGCCTCTGCGTGAACGAGGGGGTGTGGACGCAGTGGTCGTGAGCCCTGCTCACGCGCATCTCATCTCGGGCAGGAGGGGCCCACGTGAGCGTCACAGAGAGCGAGCCTCCATCCACAGGGAAACCGTGTCTGGGCCGTGTGCTCCCGGGCCCCTGTGTGCGGCGCAGTCGTCGTGGTGCTGTGCCCACACGTCGGTCCTGTGGATGTGTTAGGAGCCTCCCGCTCTTCTGGGGCCATTCGTCCATCTGTTAGAGATGCCGGGTCCGTGCCGGAGACTGGAGCGGGCACCCCCGCGCCACAGCTGTGAGCGATGGGGGTGACAGTCTCAAGGTCCCTTGAGGCCGAGCAGGGATGCAGGCATGCAAGCGAGGTGCACTAAGTTCTGCCACCTGCTCCCCTAAGCAACTTTGTCTGCTGTGCACACCTCCCACAGCAGCTGCCCGCTGCCCATGAATGGCTGCGCCGGGCCCCGTGTGCCAGCCCAGCAGTGCCTTGCGTCTGTGCTCCGTCAGTCTTCCGGTCCCTCCGACGTGGTTTTCCATGTCACCGCTTCTTTGTCGTGACGTGAGGTGGCCGGCAGAGCAGATGTCAGACCTCTTCTCTTGTAAAGTGACTTCCTTTGCCCGCTGCTCGTCTCTTAGGCCTGCCGCTCAGTCCCTGGCGGGACACGCCCGACCTCTCTGGGTGCTGGTGGCGCAGGTGCAGGTACCATCTCTTCCCGTGAGTCTCAGCGAGTTGCATCTGGTTGGAGACAGAGGCGCAGCCCCTCCATAGTGAGGTGCCTCCCGAGCACATGCTCTCCCCTGCCCGGGGCCGTGGGCTCGATTCTGAGTGACCTGGGACCCTGGTAGCCCTGTCAGGCTTACTGCGCCCCTTGGGATGGACACTCGGGCCCCACAGGGCCTGCCGTCTGGGCCCTAGCCATATCATGCCTGTTCCTAACCAGTTCCTGGCCTGACCTGACCTGGCCTGTTCTGGCCCAGGGGACCTGTTTCTCTTCTTTTTTGAAAACTATTCTATGTTATTTGCCCTTGAGAGAGTGATTTGGGGAAGAAATGAGTTGTCAAGTCAGCTCACCGCCCTCAGAAAGACTTGTCTGGGCATTTAGCCCCGGGCCTGGCTAGTTCTTCATCAAGGCTGCCGGGCTTGCACCTGCCCTTGCTGGGCAGAGGCCCCTCAGGCCCACCGGCCATCCCCAGCAAGGCCGTTCCTGCAGGATTGCCGGCCAGGAGGCACACGGTGACTGAGCCCATGGAAGACCCGGTTCTTTGCGCTGATGGGGAGGGCGGGTGGAAAGAGAAAACAGCTGCACATCCGCAAGGGCAGCTCTGCCCTCCGCTGGGGCGCCGTGGGGCTTCCAGACACGTCTGGCATCGGGTGCTGGTGAGGCCATGGTGGGGGCAGTGGGCTTTGGACTAGTGTGGGAGTCGGAGCCATGACGCTGCAGTCTCTGGAAGGATGGCTGACAGCGCTGCCGTTCCCCGAGGGGCGGCACTTCAGTATCGAACGCCCATCTTAGTTGTGACCTGGCAGGAAGAGCTGTGAGCAGCAAAGGGCGGTGGCACGCCTGCTGGGGCTCCTCCTGGAACCCCAGTTGAACTTCGGCGGGGCCTCGGGAGCCCAGCCCGGAGGCGGCGCACTGCTTTGGGAGGGAGGGCGTTTTCCTGATCGCAGGCACGACGCCTGTGCCAGTGGGCACGCTTGGACGTAGCTGGCTCCAAGGTCTACGTCTTCACTTTGCAAGGTTTGGCTCCCCTTGACAGGGCGCAGCCAGGGGGCCAGTACTTGGGGAGTGGTGAGCCTTGCACAGGTGGCAGTGGGTGACCGTGGCCCCATTCCTCCCAGAGGGGCCCTTCCCTTCACGGGGCCTGGAGCCCTCCCTGTCCTGTAGCTGAGTTCCCGCCCCAGCGGGCTGTGGGTCGCTGGGGGTACCTGGGGTGCAGGGTGGTGCATGTGCTGGGGACAGCAGGGAGGGCAGGGGTGTCAGTGGCGTGCGTGTCCAGGCTCAGAAACCACACCCGCTGCACCTTCCCCAAGGCTTGTGGCTGGGCCGTGGGCGTTCGGTGACGAGGGGCGTGAACTTGGGGGAGGCCCTGCAGCCTCCTGGAGCGGCTGGTTTATCCGGGAACCCCAGCAAGTCGGTTGGGTTGTGTCTGCTGGTTTCCAGCCAGTGGAGACTCAGATGGGTTTTACAGATGCTGACGTTGCGCTCGCCTGGCAGGTGTGAACTGAGCCTTCTTAGATGCAGTTTGCAAATAGTTGTTAGCAGCAGTGACTTCTAAAACCACGTCATACGTGTGTGTTAACTTGCAGTAAGATTTCCCGTGAGGGCCCACTGGGCGTCCTGTCCTGTCCTGTCCTGTCCTGGCTGGGCAGCTCTCCTCCGCCACCCTGCGGGCATAGTGACCATCTTCCTGGAGACGCTTGAGGAAACTGAGGCTGAGGGGCTCACTGCCCTGAGTGTCGCTGGAGGCTGCCAGCGCCTGGTCACCCAGACAGCCTGCTCCCCAGACCATGTCCTCGCCGCCCTCCCTGTCGCGGGCCCTGCAAGTGCCTGGCAGGCTGACGGAGACACCACAGGTGTGCCCGGGCCCCTGGCGAGGTGCAGCCTTCTCACATGGGCGTCAAGGCAGGGGAGGCAGCAGTCGTGTCCGCGGGGTCCAGGGCTGGAGTGGGTGGGCACAGGCCAAACTAGGGCTGGCCGGGGTCGCCGGCGCACGAGGGAGCCAGCGTGGATGGGCGGGAGGGCCTCAAGGCAGGAGGAAACGCTGCGGCGGCGCCTCAGGAGCTGTGGTGTAAGGGTCGGGGCGGGGTCCGTGGAGCGGGAGGCGCTTCCGGAGCCGCCACACCCGGGGCACAGCCCTCTAAGGTGTCTGCATCTGTGTGAGCCACATGGCGCAGGGGACATAGCGGGGGACAGGCACCGGCAGAAAGCTCTCAGCGGGGCGCTGACTGTCCCCCGTTCTGTCAGTATTCCCGTCATTTTGTACATAGTGTTTTCTCAAGCTTGTTGGGGTTCATCCGTCTGCCCCGAGTCAGCGCTTGCCCCTTGTAGACGTCGCCCCTTCAGCAGGTCCTCTCCCTGGAGGCCGCGCACCCACGGGCCGGGTCCTGTCGGAACTCCCCTCGCTCGGGCTTTGTTGAGGGCACTTCTCTCCTGGCCCGTGGACATCTGCAGCACGTCTCGCCAGCGCCGTGGCTTCTGAAAGCAAAGGCGCCTGCAGGGCAAGCTGCCACAGAGCGCGTGGACCGACGAGACTGCCCCGAGAAGAGCGGCCACCTCGGCTGGGCGCCCCGGGCAGCTCGGAGAGCCGCCAGCCGCCGTGGCTCTGCCGTGGCAGAGCGACTTGGGATTTAGACCATCAGTTTTACGCATCACAGGGCTTGGGGGAGGTTTGCAGATGTGACAAGACAGACACCGTCTCCAGTGACAATGTGTACTGCTCGGCGTCACTGACACGTCGTTTGGGTTTCATAGTGCATGGCCTGTAACCTGTCGGTCTTGGGCGGAAGAAACCCGGTGGCTCATTCTAGCGCGTGGCCGGCATGGCCGTTGCAGCTTCTCACGCCGGCGAGGCCTCCACGTTCTGTGCCCTCTGCTTTCCAGCTGCTCGTTCTAACTAGTCATTTTAAAAAGCCCTTTAAAAGGGGTTAAACTCGTCTTCCTCCACATACTGTTTTAGCTGAAGTCAGACCGCACACGTGTGGGGAGCAGGTGTCCACAGTCGAGCGGGGTCTCCCGCTCGTGCTGAGAGTCCGGCAGCCACTCTGGCTTTGGCCTCCATGCAGACACCCTGCTCGGGGTCAGATCGAGCCTGTGCTTGTTTCCTGACCTCTGACCGGGTCAGGACTGTGGGAGAGACCCCCTTAGTAATGGACATGCTTGCTTCCTGAAGGTAAGTGGGTCGTTGTTTGCGACACTGTCGTGGTGGACTCGTGGGGCATGTGGCAGAACCGTTGACGGTCGTTTCGGGGTCTCTAGGCACCTGGGCCACCAGGCGCGAGGCCACACGTCCTGGGTGTTAGGGAGATGCACACAGGGTGACATGGTCATGGCTGGGCCGCGCGGCCCCTGCTCAGCAGACAGTTACGTGTGATGCTTTGTTTCTTTAATTGAATTAGTGTTTTGGTGGACTTCACATTTATAGTAAGTTTTATAATACATTTTATAATTACCAGTTTCAAAAATCACTTTATTTATAATTTTTTCAGGAGATAAATCTCCCCCTAAACTTGAACCATCAGATGCATTACCTCTTCCTTCAAACTCGGAGACTAACTCAGAACCACCAGCCCTCAAACCAGTAGAGCTCCGCCCCGAGCAGAGTAAACCATTCCAAAGAGTCACATTCCATAATGAGTCACATAGCACTCGCTCTCAGAGCGCACTGGTAATCGGACACCCTGCAGAGCCCTCCCTCGCCAGTAGTGGCGATGCGCCGGCGGCGGCGGCCTCCGCGGTGGCGGAGCCCTCGAGCGATGTAAACAGACGCACCTCTGTTCTCTTCTACAAATCGAAAAGTGTAAGCCCCCCAAAGTCTGCCAAGAACACTGAAACCCAGCCAGCTTCTCCTCAGCTAGGGACCAAAACCTTTTTGTCTGTAGTCCTTCCGAGGTTGGAGACTCTTCTGCAGCCAAGAAAAAGGTCGCGAAGCACCTGCGGAGACTCCGAGGTGGAGGAGGGGTCCCCGGGAAAGCGCCTGGACACAGGTAAATGCCGGGCCCGTTGCGCCTCGGGTCTGGGCAGAGGTGTGGGAGGTGTCACCGCGCGGGCGCAGTCCGGAGTAGACGCGTGCTTTTCGTGGTGGCCGTGTGCCGGGGCGGGCGCACCGCTGCTGCCGTGCGGTGGCTCGGCGTGGCCTGCGCTCAGCCACTCTGTGGTGCGCGCGTCCGGTGGATGGTGGTGTGCGAAGTGCCTGTGGGGTCGCGGGGCGCCGGGGTCTCTCGTTTGCTGCGTGGGGGCCGACAGGCGGAGCTCAGAGCTCCCCGGAGGGAGACGGCATGCGTCGGCGGTGGGTGTCTGCTGTCAGCCGTGGGAGGAAAGATGTGTCGCTGCCCCCATGTGATCCAGGAGACGTTGGCAACAGCAGCGCCTTGGGCAGCTCTGAGGGCTCGTTTTCACGGCGGCACCTTTGTCACGGAGTCTGTGTCCTGTGTGACGCCAAGGGTGCTGTGTGATTTTGCCCCGGGCTGAGTTTGCACTTGCGACAGCCTCAGCCTCAGGAAACCAGGAGCTTCGTGCGGCCTGAGCCGCACCAGTTCGGCATCCTGCCCCGCTTGTTTGCTGACGGCCTTGCCGCTGCGGGTGCTGTCCAGGCATTTGCGGCCCCGGGTGGCAGAGCGGGGTCTCTGGGCCCGGGACCTGCGGGCCCAGACCGTGCTGATGGAGAAGTGCCTTCTCCGGGCCAGCCTCTGCGGCTCCGCGTGAGAACTGCACTCAGGGCGCCGGCCTCATCGCCGAGGGTGGCCCGGGGGGTGGCTGGCACTGACCGCCGTGCGTGCATGCAGCCGGGGGCGGCCCAGCGCATGGCGTTGTGCTTGCGGAGGGGCGGCGGCACCTTGACCAAACCCGCAGATACCGTGCATCACTTCAGCCTGTGGGGAGCCGAGTGGTCATAGCTTATGAAGGAGTTTTCAACTCTGGCTTTTATTTTGGTGACTTAATGTCAAAGTTTAAAAAAATACGTCATTTCTTATACCTTGCTTCTGAGGGGCAGGGCACGTTTGGTAGAAAACACTGAGCGTCCTCAGTGCTTGGGGCCTCTTCGCTGCATGTGGCGAAGGGCTCTGCCTGTGTCCGGGAGCCGGAGCTGGGCATGCACGTCCTGGGCGCCAGCCACCGCGGCCTCCTGGCGGCTGCACTGACCACGCGGGGCCACCCGCGCCCTGGCCGTCGGTGATGTTGTGCCAGCCTGGTGGCGTGGCTTTCAGACACTCGTCTCATGTCTGGTGGAAGCGCATGTCCTTTGTCACTCTCGCTCACGGGCGTCTGCAGGGTGTCGTTGGTGACGTTTGGAGAGCTGTGCGCAAGCGGGGTCGCCGAGCATGCTTCCGAGGACGTGGATCCTGACTGAAATGGAGGTTTTTGCTTTCTTGTTCCAGAGTGGCAGTAGATTGAGTGGACGCGCGCTGAGTCCTCATGCTCTCCTGGCGGCCGCCAGCCATAGTAGCGCTGGTCCCGGAGGCCTTGGGAGCGAGAGCGCCGCTGCGTCTGCTCCGCGTGCGGGCGGAGGCGTCGCCGACCTGGCCGCCCCGTGTCCAGCCGCCGTCCCTGGGCCTCCCGGTGCGCCCGCACGCCTGGACCTCTGGCTCTGCGTCACAGTCTGAGGACTCGGAGTACTCTCGGCCTTCCGCTTTTCCACGAGGACCGCGTGCAGGGCTGCGTAGGGCGCGCCGCGGGATCGCCGTGCTAGAGCGGCCGCTGGTTTGTGCTGCGCTGCGGCCGCGGCTGCTCTGGGGAGGCCGGAGCTTGACAGGCAGCAGGGCCCCAGCTGCTTCTCTTGACCACTGATCTGTTTCCAGCAATGACCAGGCCAAGGCCAAGACTGTGCTGCCGGGCTCTTCTGCAGCCGCCGCCCTGCCGTCCGTCCGTCCGTCCGTCCATCCGTCCGTCTGTCCAACCGTCCTTCCGTCCGCCCGCCGCGCTGGGGGTTCATGGACGCCGCCAGGGTCCTTAGCTGTGCAGGGAAGAGCCAGCTTCGTGCCTTCAGTCAGACTAAACGGCTTTTCCGCTGTCTTCCAGGTTCTCCTTTAACCACTAACAGGCTGGGCGCCGCTCTTTGGGCCCTAACTCTTTCCCCTTCCTCCGCTCGGACTGGAGCCTGCCCCACGGGCGTGTGGAGCACAGACACATCCCGCATCCTTGTGTTCCCGTAACTTGCGGATGACGTTGGAAGCACCTGTTCCGCCACCCTCTAAGCCAGACCACAAACACCAGCACCCGGAGGAGACCCGCCTGCCCCTGAGGGTCAGAGCTGGACGCCTGCGCCCTCCTCGGCCGATGGCCTGCGGTGCCGAGGGAAGGAGCCTATGTCATTGCCCACAGATGACGGTCTTGGACAACTGGCCCTGCCCTCAGCAGGCACAGTGGGCAGAAGTGACCTGGGGCTCGGGGCTGGGCAGCCAGTGTTCCCCGCACACACCTGGACATGTGACCACATGCCATCCTCTCCCTTGTTCATCTTTGCTGCCCTTCTCTCTGTCCCCGTGCTTTCTCCTGTGACCCCGTGGGGCGCTCGGTCCTGGCGGCTGTCTGTCCACGCCGGACACCTGCTGTGGCCCCATGCAGTAGTCTCTGGCTCGTCTTGGCTGCTCTTCGCAGAGCTGGTCTTCGCAGACTGGGTGGCTGGGATCTTTGCTGTGTTCTTGTGCTTTTATTGAAAGGTTGAAAAGTGCATAAAAACTGCACTTCCACGACGATCATACAAATAAAAACGTCTCAACTGAAGAGCGGGCCTGGCCTGCGCTTGGAGGGCAGCTGCGGGCCCTGGCCGAGCCCGCGGCCTCCACGTGCTGCCCTGTACCCCTGTGGCGGCGGGACCAGTGTCCACGCTGTTGGCCCCACGGATGGTACAGGGGCAGCCCACCTGCTTGCGTTGCCATGGATGGGCGGCTGTGTCCAGAAGGTTCTTCAAGGCTCAGCAGAGGCGAGGTGGGCGTGGGCCTGGGCAGGTGTCACCTGTGAGAGCTGTCCGAGCCTCGCTCCTCCGGAAGCTTCCTCAAGATTTGCAGTTGGCCCCGCGGAGTGGCCTCCAGGGGGCCCCTCGGGGCACCCCTTCCTGCCCAGGTGCCGACGAGAGTCCTGGAAGGGCAGGCAGCTGGCAGGGCGCCTCCTGTGTGCTTTGGGGGCAGAGAAGGCGTCTTGGTCTTTGCTGCCTCAGGAGCCCCGTGAGCCCGCCAGCAGGGGCAGGGCAGCTGCGCGTCCCCTAACGGCGCAGGAAGGGGAAGGGATGCTGTTGCTGCTTGTGTCTCAGAGGAAGGACTTCTCCTCGTCTCTTGCTCCTGCCACCTGGAGGGCCTGGCTGGGGCTCCACAGCGCTCTGTGACCCTGGTGGTGCCTTCTGTCTGCCCCACCTCCTTTGTATGGCCTTTGGCAGGGCCTCCGACGGGCTGAGCCTCTTGGGCCGGTGCCTTGGCGTGCCTGTCGCAGCCGGCGAGGCTCGTCCTCCAGCTTGCTCGCAGGCAGAGGCTGCCGTGGCCGGAGGTCAGGGTTGGGCACAGGAGAGGCGGCGGGCACGCCCCACACCTCAGCGCATGCAGTCGCTGGGACTGTCGCAGTGGGGTGTGCCCGGCTCGTAGGGCACAGCCTCCCTGGCCCCAGACTGGCTCTGGGTGCAGCCTGCCCATTGGGTCGGCGGCTCTCTGATTCGGCCGCCGTGGAGGAAGCAGGGCGGCCCTCGTGCCCAGACACCCTCAGGCGCGGTCCTGAGAACTGGAGGGTGTCCGCGGGCCCAGTCCCGCCCGCGGGTCTGCTGGCTGCTCCATCCTCCTCTCAGGCTGCTTTGGCACCTCTCTCACGGACATCCACTGTCCAAAAGGGACGCTGCAGTCACCGCTCTTGAGTCCGAATTAGGGCTTAAATGGAAAAATCACGCTTCTCTTATTGGCGTGCTGAGTGTCAGGTCTGCAGAAACTGGCCCGACGCGCGAGCGGCAGGGCTCCTGGCGGCTCGGGGAGCCGATGGCGTCGTGACATCTGCCGCAGCCCAGAGCTAACTCCCCCTTAGTCGTCACGCAAGCGCAGAGAAGCGCGTACACCAGGAGATCTGCTCTGCCACCCACTTCGACGTTCTAAAGATGCAGGATTTTAAGTGTCAAGCTTGGGAACCACATTCCTTTGAGGAAGGAAAGCCCCTGCTCCTCTGATTGAAGGGACCGGGCTGCTGCACGCCTGTTTCATGTCTGTACCCAGCCGGCCAATTGGCCACCGTCCTCCGCCACTGGGAGTGCCGTGTCACCGCCCCAGCGGTCGGGCTTCCTCACAGCGGAAAGAGCTTGACTTTGGGACGGGCCGCCGCTGCGACGTCGCTGTGTGCGCGTCAGCTCAGGGCCTTCGGGACCTGTCGTGCTCCCTGGGGGAGGGCTCCCGACTGTGTCTGCTCGTCGTGGCTTGTGATCCGTTCTTTTGAAAGAAGGCTTTTCTTAGACGTGGGCATACGGTCCTGTGAGTAGCAGCTGTGAGTGTGTCTGACAGAGGTGTTGCTTAACCAGGGCCTCCCACCCTCACACGTGGCTGCTTCCCATGGGCGGGCGGGGCAGCCTTCCCCCAGGGGCCTTGGGCCGGGTGAGCTCGTCCGAGCTCGTCCGAGCGTGTCTGCTCTCGGGGCGGCTGTCAGCTGACGGAGCTGCATGTGAGTTGCTGGACTGTGTGTCCTGCCCACAAGGACTCTGCTCTGGGCACTCGGCTGGGGCAGGGCAGGCCGGGAGAAGTTGGGCGCCCGTGGCCCTGTGCGTGCGGCGCACGTGAGCTCGGGTGTGAGCTCGGGTGTGAGCTCGGGTGCCTGTGGCGCGTGTGAGCTCAGGTGTGAGCTCAGGTGTGCGTGTGTCAGGCGTGAGTGCCACTTGTGCGTCATGTGAGGGTCTGTGTGTGCACTGTGCGAGCTCAGGGGTCTGTGCTGTCTGTTGCAGGTCTCACAAACGGCTTTGGGGGTGCCAGGAGTGAGCAGGAGCTGGGCAGCGCCCCAGGGAGGAAGGCTGCGCCTCGCCGACGCTGCGCCTCGGAGTCCAGCCTGTCCTCCAGCAGTGGGCCGCTTTGTGACTCGAGGTGGGCACCGCTGCTGGGGCACCTCCCCGTCCCGTGTCCTGTGTCCCGTGTCCCGTGTCCCGGTCTGCGTGGAACCGAACCAGAATACCGCCAGATGCGCACAGCTCTACCCATCACTGCACTATCCCCTCTGCCCAGAGCTGCCCTGTCCATGCCCTGCGGGCCGTGGTGGCTGCCTCTGCCCCGTGCTGACGCGCCCCGCCCTCTCAGTTTCAGCGCGCCCAGATGCGGGCGGGGCAAGCCGGCGCTGGTGCGCAGACACACGCTGGAGGACCGCAGCGAGCTGATCTCCTGCATCGAGAACGGCAACTACGCCAAGGCGGCCAGGATCGCGGCCGGTGAGTGGCTCAGGGCCCCTGGGTGCTGCGTGCTCTGGCTGTGGGCAGCGTGCGGCGGGGCCGAGCCTGCGGGGCGCCGGCAGTAGCACTCGCGTGGAGCGGTGGCCCTGAGCTGAGCCCGGTTGGGAGGAGAGTCAGGGCCCTCCACGCTGACTGGGTGGGCCGGGGGCACCGGGATCGTGCCGCTGTGGGGCTCCCCGCCCTCCCCAGTGCCTCACTGCCGCCTGCTGCTTCCTCTCCAGAAGTCGGTCAGAACAGTATGTGGATTTCAACTGACGCTGCGGCCTCCGTCCTCGAGCCCCTGAAAGTGGTGTGGGCCAAGTGCAGTGGCTACCCCTCGTACCCCGCCCTGGTGAGCTGGGCTGCGGTCCGGGTGGGGCCCAGGCTGCGGGCCAAGGGGGTTGTCGAGGTGCCCAGCCTGTCCCTGAGCCTTGAGAGACCTGGCACGGAGTGGGAAGAGCCCAGACCGCTGCAGCCCGCGGCTGTGTCCCTCTCTGCAGATCATCGATCCCAAGATGCCCCGCGTGCCCGGCCACCACAACGGGGTCACCATCCCTGCCCCACCCCTGGACGTGCTACGGGTGGGCGAGCACATGCAGACCAAGGCTGGCGAGAAGCTCTTCCTCGTGCTCTTCTTCGACAACAAGAGGAGCTGGTGAGTGGCGCTTAGGCCGCGGGCCGTGGGGCGGGTTGTGGGTGTGCGGGGTCTCATGGGCGAGCTGTTGCTGGGCCGACGTCCCGGCTGGGGCTCTGCCATGGCCTGGTTCCCAAGGGGCCGTGCGCTCCGAGCCTGGAGATTGCTGCTCGCTGCCCTCCTGTCCTCACTTCCTCTCCGTGGGTCAGCTGGCTCCTGGGCCCTGGCTGCTGCCGGGGGGTGCCGCCTCTTCCCCCTGCACGTCTCTGCAAGCGCTGGGCCACACGGTCTTCCCCGGGTGGCCACGTGCTGGTCCCTCAGAACTGCAGCTTGCCCTGTGCCGGGTGCCTGCTGCCCAGGGCAGTGTGGCCTCGGTGGTGGGGACGGGGCTCTGCTGTGTGCATTGCTGAGCGGGCAGCATGGCCCTTCCGGCTCCGCACCTGGCCGCTCTTTGTCGGACCCACAGAGACCCACTTGCGCCTGTTGCCAGGCCCTGCGCCCTCCTAGCGGGTCTCCAGGTTTCCCCTGGCCTGGTGCTGCGTGAGGCTGTCCCCTGATGTGCGTGTGCACACGCGAGCACGCTGACTGTGCAGCGGCGGGCGTCCGCATCAGGTGGCTCTTGGTATCCAGCCCGGAGACCTGGAAGGCTGGCAGACCCCCGCCTGAAGCACAGGCCCCAGGCTGCCGGGGTGGGGAGCCCCAGCTGCACCCCGAGCAGGCGGGCCAGCTTCCCCCGCTTACGGGTGTCCTGAGTGGCCCCTGTCCCGCCCGGGGCCCTGGCAAGCTCCTTATGACCGTGCCTAGAGGACTTGTTGCTGGGTGGCTGGGACTGACCCTTCCTACCTTCTTTTGTGGAAAGGCAATGGCTCCCCAAGTCTAAAATGGTCCCCCTCGGCCTGGACGAGACGATAGACAAGTTGAAGATGATGGAAGGGAGGAACTCCAGCATCCGGAAGGCCGTGAGGATCGCCTTCGACCGAGCCATGAACCACCTGAGCCGTGTGCACGGGGAGCCGGCCAGCGACCTCAGCGACATCGACTGACTGGCCCGGCGCCCGCCCTGCGCCCGTGACCCGTCCCTGTGTCCATAGTTGTACATAGTCTGTACATGGTTCAAAACTTAACTTATTCTGGTTTGTAGCGCCCTTCTGCACCTCCCTCCGGGAGGGTGGTCTGCTGCCCCCTTCTCTACGAGGCCGCCTGCGTGGGTTCCCTGCTCCGCACCCGGCGCCGCCCACCTCGCTCCGATCGTAGCTTTTTTTTAAAAGACTTTTGAATGTTTAATAATTTTGTAAATCATGCTCTTTACACAGAGTACCACTTATTTAATAAGACGAGATGTACATTTACAATGACAAATGTGTATTTTAAGGAAGAAATGACATATTTTGGACGGTACTTTGTGGAAAGGGCCCCATTTGTGCGCACACTCACTGCAGACCCCCCGGCACCCCGCCGGCCGCCTCAGTGTTTCTGTCTCATCCTCATTCGCTCCCGGCGCCTCTCAGCGGGTTATTTATTGTAGAAAGTGTATTCATGTGCTTCATAATGGAAGATACATTTGCAGAAGTATATTGAGAGCAGTTCTGTACCGGCACATGGAACCCAGCTTGCTTTGGGAGCAGGGCGTGATGGGGGCGGCCCGCGACACGCTGTGTGTTCCTTGATTTTGTACCTTGTAATCTTTCGTTTACAATGAGGGGCTTCCTGTCACTTGTTTTCATTTAGAACACTTTGGTAGCAATAGAAACTTTGAATACATTTTGTATGGTACATGTGATGTATATAGAATTAGTTCTTTATTTTTATTTTTAAAAGGTAAAGCATTATGTTAGGGGAAAAGGTTGGGTGGGTTTCCAAAATTGCATTTTTTATATAAAAAATAAAGTGAAGATTTGGACGCTGTGGCCATTCGTACCTCCATCCCGAGGGTCCCGGGGGTGCAGGCCCAGGTGCGAGGCAGGCTTCACTTTCCAGAGTCATCGTCTGGCCTATTAGTTCACCTGGCTCTCGTTTTGGAAGAGGCGCTTTATAGTTTTCAAGTGTCTCTTAGTCCGCTTTGTAGCGTCCACAGCCCGTGAGGGCAGCTGCTCCCTTGGTTGATTCTGCCCGTGTCATGGCGACCCTGTGGTTGAGGGGGTGTTGCTCTGACCGGTCTCTGGGCCAGGGTCGGGCTGCGGGTCCCTGGGCTCGACTGACCTGGAGGAAGAGCCCTCGTGGTGGACTGGTGTCAACAGCAGTCGCAGAAATGGGGACAGTTCTGATGTCTGGCCCACCTTCCCGTCTTCTGTTGTGGAAGCTGCGGACGGGACCTTGGGTAAGGCTGGGAGTGGGGTGGGGGACACTTACTGCGGGGCTGGGCCTGGCTTGGCAGCCGAAAGGACCCCCAGGTTGCTGGGTTGGTTGACGGAGATTGGAGTCGCGGCTGCCTGGGCGTGGTGGGTGAGGGGCCCTCATTCCAAGGGGGACCGGCCAGTCACTCGCAGCGGCTCTCAAGCTGTGGGGACGTGACCCAAGAGCTCGAAGCTTTGCGAGGCCAGGAGCGCCCAGGGTCCCTACTCTGCACGCAGTTCCCCCCAAGCCCTCGGGGAGTCTCAGGCAGACCAGGCTGGCGGCCTCGACGAGGAACGTGCTGGCACCCCTGCAGAAGCCACTGCTGTAAGCACATTTAGTTTTCAAAGGAAGGAGCAGCGGGAATGAAGGTGGCAGGTGACAGGCGGGAGGAGGGAGAAGCCCTGTATTTTAGTTGTTCACGTGGGTTGTGTCCCCCGGGGCTCGAGCCCAGTGTGTGTGGCCTGTGTCCTCTGGAGGCAATGAGCAGGGTGCGCCACTGTGAGCAGCGTCAGTCACTTTCATTGGCAGCTGTGTGAGGAATGACAGTTGGTGTCACTTCCCTGTGCAATTCGGTGACAGGCTCACGGCCACAGGCCCCGCTTTAGAGCGCGCACCCACTCTGGACAGTGCCTCCCGCCACCCTCGCGTGCGTACCGGCCCAGGGTGGCACTAGGTGCTGTCCTCCGGCCGTCACTGCAGGGACAGTGGATGTGGCCGTCTGTAGGGTTAGGTGCACAGCACTACGGCGTGACGTGTACATTAGAGCCCAAAGCCTGTCCTGCGCCACACGGTTGACCCATCACCCCACTCGCCGGCCCAGCTGTTGCTTTGTCCTGTTGGTCCTGTGCTCCCGGGCGTGGTGTGTGTGTTCACGGCGAGGCGCGTGAGCTGCATGTGAGACCTGCTGGGGCCGATGGCGTGTGCTGGCCACCCTGTCTCAGCCTGTGGCCTGTCCATCTGCATCCGACCTGCACCCTCTCATCTCGGCTCCAGTTCACTGCTGTGTCCTAGTCTCTCTGCCTCCTGGCACATGCTCAGGCCACTGCTCTCCCACCCCCTGCCATGTCCACGCCTGCTCGTCCTGTTCGGTCCACAAAGTCCCTTTACGCCAAGCCGGTTCTCTCCGGGCGCAGAATCCTCAAGAGTTTCTTCCCTGGGGCGCTCGTCCTTTGTCCAGGCTCCAGGGTTCCTGTTCCAAGTGCCGGGTCCCCCGCCTGCAGCAAGCACTGGCCACCTGCATCCAGGGCTCTGGGCTCATGTTCCAGGCTGGGGGGACAACCAAGATGAGCAACTAAATAGAAAATGCGTCTTCCTCCTCTCCCTGCCTGCCAGCATCTTTCCTTGGAAAGAAAACTGCTGGAAGCCTTGCGTGTTTTCCCTCATAGGTGACATGCGTTCTTTGTCCTGTTTCTTAAGATCCTCTCTTGGCCTCCAGTGTGCGCCACGCTGGTGGGTCTCCTGGGGTGGCTGCTGGGGGACTCTGGGCTTCCCATACCTGGTGTCTGTCTCCTCCCCAAATCGGGGACGTTTTCAGCCTCTTATTTTTGCAAGTTGTTTTTCTGGGGTCTCCTGGAAATCCTGGGATGTGGGTACAATTCCTCTTGATTCACATCTTCCTTCTCCAGCTCCTCCCTGTCTTATGCTCAGTCTCTGCTTCATGCCGTGTCCCGGCTGTCACTGCACTCTGCTCCCCACCTCCTAGCTCATCTGTTGGTGGCGGGTGGCACCTGCATCCTGGCAGGTCCTGCGAGCGCCTGACGGCCGACGGCTGAAGGTGGGAAGGGGCCAGGCCACTCCCTGGGGCTCCAGGGGATGCAGGTTCCACCGGGCTACGGTGATGCCTTGAGCCGGGTGGGGTGCAGGGTTCCCCTGGGTTCCCCCTTCCTGCTGCACCCCGTTTCTCCGCAGACCGCCTGCGTGGCAGACCCATGCCGCCTCACCCTCCGCGCCCCTGCGTGGGTCCGGCCCCACCACGGGAGCAGCCTCGGGGCCGCCCGTCCCCGCCCGCCGAGTGGGCCAACACCTCTCCCCACGGAGCCCCAGGCCTCTGCAGCTTCTCCCCAAATCTGAATAAAAGACCCAAGTTAGCTTCCAACTTGGACAAGTCTCTCCGGTGTTTGAGGGGCCACAGAGCATCTCCCAGTGCTGGGAGATGCTGGAATTTTTAATGTTCAGTATCTTGGTGTATTGCTTTTAAGACCAAATTAAATAACCACAGGGTGTCAAGGCATTTATTTGCGAACACCAGCCTCCTGGGTGAGCCTGGGGCAGAGACGCAGCCGGTGGCAGGCAGCACGGGCGGCGCGCGCGCGCTTTGTTTTTATTGAAATGGGTCATTTTTAAATTTTTTTAGGAAAGGTGCAGGCAGGAATGAAGGTGAGTGGATAAGCAGGCAGGAAGAGAGGAGAGACAAGCACTTTTTAAATTTAGTTGTTCATCTTGGTTGCTCCCCGCCCCCCACTTGAACCCATGTATGTGGATTGTGCTCAACCGGCGGCGGCTGACCTAACTGCTACCACACCGGGGCCCGTCCAAAGGGTATTTCTGGTGAGTTTCTGGGCTATAAGCAGCTGCTACTCCCTTCTGCAGCCTCGGGTGGCCATGCGCCCGCAGGGCTGGAGGAGCACGGTCCACCTGGGGGCTCTCTGCTGCCCTGGGGGGCTCCGCGCACACAGCCAGCCGCCCCTCGGAGGCCTCTGCTCTGGGGTTAGCCAGGCCAGGGGCCTTGGCTTGGGCCACAGCGCCTCCTACTCTGGGACAGAAGCAGCGCCTGTGCCTCCAGCCGCCTGGCCTAGTCAGCTGGGTGGACAGTTAGGGCCTGAATTGCCAGTGGGCATTCTCACCCTTTCTTGAAAGTGTCTCACTGAGGAGTGGCCGGCAGTGCTGGGTGGGTTCAGGTGCAAATATCTCTGTAGATGGCGCCAGCGGCCTCCCGGCCTCCTGATGTCACCGTGCGCCTGACACCCCTCCTCTCTCTGCTGACCACTCTGAACGTGAGTGCAGAGCCCCACCGGGCCCTCCTGTGGAGGCTGCCACTGACCACCACGTCTGCTTTCCACCTGGACCAGTGACTCCGTGTCCTCAAGGGACAGCCTTTGTCCTGTTTATAGATGAGACACAGCTCTGTGCTTAGCCCAGCAGGGGCTCCTGCTCTGAAGCCCCTGGCCCTCCGGCCCTCCCACCCCCACGCCTGCCTGCCCAGGCCCTGGACAGCAGTCCTGTCTGTCTGTCCAGGATGATGGACGGTGTGCAGAGGCTCTGGGCCCGTGAGATGGGAGACCTACCTGTCACTGTGGGTCCCCAGGTTGGATGTGGCCACCCACTGTGACTGGTCCCTCCAGTGGGCTGGGACTCGGTCAGCCCTCAGATGACCCCCCCAGGCGTCTGTGCCCCCAAGCCATCCCTCAATGCAGCAGGAGGCCTGCGTCCAGTCTGGTTCCGTGTGGCCGGAAGACTGATTTTTCGTCCCGTGGTAAACCGTCATAAGAATATATTTACATTTCTATCTAGTTTATATCTTTAATAAAACGCCACTGAGGGCGTTTTGTGTGTTTGTGATGGCAGGAAGCTGGAGACTGCTTTCCGCCCCGGGGCTGAAGTGGGGGCAGCAGGGCCCCACCCTGTCCGCCCTGACGGCCCCTCCACGTCCTCGCCAAGGGGTCCAGTCTGAGACATGTCCAGACCCTGCATCCTCTGTGAACACAGCTCTCTGTACCTAAGTCGCAAAACACGAGCCGGTGGCTGCCCCTGATGGCAGCGTGTCCTGGGGACAGCGGTTTAATGCACCGGCTCCGGCGGCTGTGGCGGCTCCGGCGCTGCTGCCCTGCCTTCCTCACATCATGCTGTGGGCCTGCATGGGGCCGTGGGGGCTGCAGGCAGGTGGATACCGCGTCCGAGCTGCACCGGATGCCCCACCCTGAGCCTTGAGCCCTGGGAGCACCTCGTGCGGCAGCTTCAGGCCCAGGTGTGCTCACCTGCGCGACTGTGGGTCCAGTGCTGGGTGCAAGCCTCATCGGGCAGCGGCGATCGATCCCGCCCGGGGTGGTCCAAGCGCTCGCCAGAGCTGGAGCTACAGGCGGCGCGATCAGGGGTGGGGTCTGGGGACCTGGGGGTGGACCTAGGGGGCAGGACCAGGGGTTGGTTGGGGGACTTGGGGACCGGACAGTGAGGCAGCGCAGGACCAGGGACCGGACCAGGGACCGGAGGGGGAAAGGAGCCCACACAGGCATCATTTCATTCTTTCTAACACCTGCAAAAGCGTTTGCTGCGGAGCTACCGGTGTTATTACTGAATTTCCCAGAGGAACAGAGGATCAGGGAGGGTGACGCCCCAGTCCCCACGATCCCCCGCGGAGCCTCCCGGTGCCCTGCTAATTTGTTTTCCCTGACTCCACTGTGGAGTCTCCGCGGCCAGCTGTCCTTCCCGCGGGCAGGACCCCAGGAGCAGCCCCGGCCTGCCGCGTCCGTTCTGGCTGCGCCGCCCTCAGTGAGCCACGGTGCCCGTCTTACCGGGAGCGGAAAGTCTCAGCTCAGCCCCTTTTCAAAACGGACAGCTTTCTGGGGACTGCGACTTCCTGGCTCAACCTCAGCGTGGCACTGCGTTAGCTGGCAGGCACCGCAGCGTCTGCCGCCCTCCGCGGGGAACCTCTAGTCCCCGCTGCCGTCTAAGGGCAGCTGGCCGGGGTGGCGCGGGGCACGATCACAGGTCCTTGAGGGCCTGGTTGCCTTGGGTCTCCTGGCTCCACTGTGGGACTTTGGACAAATCGCTTCATTCTCCAGGCCTCAGTTTCCCCAGGGGCGAGTTAGGGCAAAGGCCTCCTCCCAGGGGCCAATGCAGGCAAGCGGCAGACAGCGCCCCCTAGTGAGCACGACAGGGCTGCTGTCACAGACGGTCCCCGACAAGGGCTGGGAGCAGCTCACTGCCTGGTGGCCGCGGGGCCTCCTCCCCAGCGCCCTCACCTCACCGTGGCGGGGCAGGCGGCGCGTCCTGCTGAGGCTTCCGCGCTGGACGGTGCTGGTGAGCGCGAGACGCCGGCCCAGCCCCACGCGACGGGCTGGTCCCCCGCAACCCCGCGCCGTGGCACTCAGGTTGTGACGAGTCTTCTGGAGGCGTGGTCCTGCTTCCTCGGGGGTTCAGAACACCAGGCCGTGTCCCAGGTGGGCCCTGAAGGTGGGAGCCGGCTGGGCGTGTCCCGATGGCCGTCATGTGATGGGGGAACTCGGAAAAGGGCAGGGTTACTGTGACAAGGGAGGCGGCCTTGAAGGCCTCGCCACATGCCCCGCAGCAGGGGAGCGGCCTTGACAAGCGGCTGCTGTGCAGAGCAGGGCAGCCAGGGGAGACTTGGACCACAGACGAGACACGCTGCGCTGTCCGTGCAGGATGCTGGCTGACAAGGATAAAAGACGGAGCCCGGTGCCAGCTGGCTCGGCCTGTGGATGCGAGTCCCCGAGCCCCTGCCGTCAGGGCAAATACACCTCGCTCCCGATAAAGCCTTGGCGTCCGGTTTCCTTGTGAAGGGGCCCTGCCACAGTGATGCGGCTGGTGTCCCTGTGCCGTGCCACCCAGCTCACCTTTCCAGCTCAGGCGTTTTTCCTCCTTTTTCTTGTCCCACTGCATTGGCTGGGACCCAGCATGGCACCGCTCCCCCACGGCCCCCGGACCCCACAGTAGGAACCAGAAGAGGGTTGGACAGAGGTCCTCCAGTTGGCGACATCCCCTCCCATCTGTGACCCTCATCCCCTCCTGTTCGTGGGCCCCACCCCCTCCCATTGGTGACCCCTCACCCTATATTGTTGGTGACACCCCCATGCTGTGACCTCCCCACCCTCTCCCATCCATGACCTCCCCATGCCGTGAGCACCCCCTCGAGAGCACCGGCAGACCCTACTGGGTGCCTTCTCTGGGCTTCTGCTGTGACAGATTCGAGACGTGTCCGGGAAGGCCTGGCCTGGAGAGGCTCCCGGTCAGGAGACGTGCGGGCAAGACAGACGAGCAGCACAGCCAAGCCGGTGGGTGCTGGGAGGGGGGTGCTCATCCTTCTCTGACAGGCTCCTCTGTCCTTTACCTGGGGGACACTGACATGGGGGAGGAGCCCCTCCCCCAGAGACTGCCATCTTCACACATTCAGGGTCGGGGGCAGCTGGGGGCCTGTGGGTCACCACCTCAGTGCCTGCTGCGGCCACCAGCCTGGCCTCCCCAGGACCTCTGGACCCCATGCCTTCTCCCCTGAAGTTTGTTCAAGACCCATGGCCACGGGTGCCTGGTGGACAGCGGGCTCTGCTCGTCCTTCACCCAGCCCCCAACCCACCTGTCCCCTCATCGGCTCCTCCAGGCGCCACCGGGTTCACGGGCATTTCTGGACCCGTGAGCCAGGCTGTGTAACAGGTTGGGGATGGGAGGGTGGAGAGAGCCTGGGCTACTGGCCACCAGGAGGGGTTACCTGATGGAGTTCCAGTGGGTGGCAGGGAGGGCCAGGAGTGGGCCTGCTGGTGAGGGCAGAGGAGCGCTGGGTCAGCCGGGGGGCTCCAGCAGCTGGCCGTGCGGTAGGAGGGGTTCACCAGGGGTCCTCCCGTCCAGGATAGGGCTGAGAGTCCCACAGGCACCGGGAGCGGGCGGGACAAGGGCGGGCTCAGGGCAGCTGCACAGGCCTGACAGCTTGGCTCTCACCGGAGGGTCTGCAAGTTCCCAGGGACCTTGGAGCGGGCCTCTGGGACGGCACATCTTGTCCTGAGAGGGGGCGGGTGGGCGCAGAGAACCAGGAAAGCTCAGCGCTCAGAAGGGGTTGCGTCCTGGAGCAGCTGAGGCAGGTGGGGGGCGCTCCTTGGGCTGGGCATGATGAAAGAACTTGGGGGGTGCCTGCGGGGTTCTGAGTGGGAGACACCCTCTGAGTTATTATGTGGGGTCCCAGTGGCGGAGAGGAGCCGGTTCTGATGGCAGGGGCGGGTGCGGTCTCAGAGACAGATGGGGACAGCCCGCTGCTGGGAACCATCCTCCGCCACTGGTCAGGGACCCCAGGCCCTCCGGGTGCAGGGCTCTCCCCACGTGCAGGCAGCCATCCCATCCGGGCTCCTGCACACCTGTCCCTCCATCGGAGGAGCGCCGCCCCCGGGCGCAGGGCAGACGGCTGTACCCTCTCTCGGCCTCCGGGACAGACGCACGCCGGCAGGCGGAGAAACCGAGTTCTAGGAACCGGACATTGCAGGAAGCTGATCTGGTGCTGGGGACTGTGGGCGACGGCTCAGGAGAGGCAGCCCCCGTGGAAGGCCCCGGCCCGGCCCCCGCCCTGCCTGCGCCGCTTCTCCCTGGGAAGGAGCCCCTCTGCCCTGCCCGCAAGCGCCCCAAGCGCCCCAGGCGGCAAGGAGGGCGGCGCTGACACTGACGTGCTGAGGTCGGACAGGGAGCTGGGCACGGGGTCCCGTCCAGACACGCACAAGGAGAGGACACGGATCAACACACCTGACCCGCTTCCCCGGCCCAGCTGGGACGCGGCGGAGTCAACGCAGACGAACCTGGCCTCTGACAGACCACGCCCAGGCTTCTGGGGGCGCACGGGCGGCTCCGCAGGGCTTCGGGGAGCCGCCCTCCACGTGGGAGGCTGGAGCCTGCGCCCTGCCACTCAGGGCTCCCGCGGCTACGGGGCGGGGATTCAGAGCAGGCCCCGCCCAGACGGCCGTGCGC
>RJWH01007452.1:0-40114 GCA_004363575.1 Solenodon paradoxus | reverse complement strand
CTGGCCCCTCTTGCCCGCGCCTAAGAAGCGTTGCGCCTTGGAACTGAGCTGCGGAGGCCGTGCCGCGGGCCGGCCGGCCGGCTCCGGGGGGCGCACTGACACCTCGACCCGACGTGGCCTGTCGGCTCTTCAGAGCTCCGTCTGCTCGGCTGCCTGGAGCAGGGATCCAAGCGGCGGCGCAGGGAGTCACCTCGGGGTGGCTGCCACGGACTTAAGCGAGACGGCGTGGCCCGGACCACGGCCCCCACGGCCCCCGCTACTGCGTGTGAGAGGAGGCCTCTGTGGGGGGAGCGGGGGACGGGGACGCAACGGAAGGTTAGATGAGGACGTGCAAAAAGAGTTCCCTGACCGGGAATCGAACCCGGGCCGCGGCGGTGAGAGCGCCGAATCCTAACCACTAGACCACCAGGGATTCGCGGGTTACCTCGGAGCGCGCGGTCTCCGGCTGCTGGGAGTCCTGGCTCTTCGGGGACCCGGCCGGGCACCCGCGCTCCCAGATACCCTTCCAAGCGCCCATTCCTTCGTCCTTTTCTTCAAAACAGGCTCCCGCCGGCCACTCACCGGGCGCCCGCCGGCTCCTCGAGGCCCAGGCCCAGGCCCAGTCGTCTCGGCCGCCGCCGCCGCCGCCGCCGCCGCCGCCGCCGCCGCCGCCGCCGCCGCCGCCGCCCACAACCGGCGGGAGATGCGCTTCGGGAGGCGGCCGCGTGTGCGGAGAAGCGCGCGGGGCCGAGGAGGGGACGGCCGTGCCCGGAGCCCGCGGGAGCGCTGGCGCCCAGGGGAGACCCCGGGGTTCGCCTCTTAAAGGAATCTCAGAGTTGAGGAGCGGGATCTCGCCAATGCAAGGCTCTAGCAAGACTGCGGGTCCTGACCAGGATTCCGGATCTTCCCCTCAGATCTTGCCCACCAGCAGTTTTCGATGTCACCTCCATCCTCCGGATGCTCAGGCAAAAATAGTTCTGACACCAGTTTTCCTTAGATCCCACATACAATTAGTAATTAGTGTGTCTTGTAGGTAAAATGTGGCAATGATCTATACCAGTTTCTCTACTGGGTACTATTGATGATAATGTAATCCGTGCGGTGGACGGCTTTCTGGTGCATTGTAGGATATTTTCGTGTAGTATAGGCTGGGACTTCCTAGACCTCCGTCAACTAATGCCAACAGAAGTCACACACATTCCCAAGTCGAGATCATAAAAAAAAGAAAGAAAGAAAAGAAAAAAGCGTCCAGACATTGACAAATGTCCCAGTGGGAAGAAGGGGATACAGGGATACAAGATCTCCTGGTGCTGTGCTACTGTGCACAATTCAGTTCCTAGATTCTGAACTTAAACATGGAAATGATTCAACTCTTGGCCCTTAGAACTCTTTCACCCTTAAGTAATAGACTTTAACCTCAGCAACCTGGGCTCGCTGTCGCCATTACTCCTTAGGGTTTGTACTAAAATCAGGGTCATCCAAATCTCTCCTTCAGGGTCAGATTGGGGGCTGGGTCCACTCAGCGAGGTTCCTCCTGACCCTTTTGGAATTTCACGTATCTTTCAATTCAGCCTGCAGAGATGATTTAGGGGTTATGTTTTCCTCAATTGAGAAAATTGAGTACCTGGCGAACGGTGCCGGTGGGGCAACCTAACTGAATTGTTTCTGCAATTCAGGCTGTTTTCCTGGCTCCTTTTGGTCCCACTGACAGGGATTTATGTCATGTTTCACTTCTGTGCTCTACAAATCATCAGACACAGAGACACCTAAGGAAAACCCGTTGCCTACTTCAGACGTGTTCAGGAGGGGCCCCCAAATTGTCTTAACCAGGAAGAAAGGCAGTGGATCTTCTCCTATTAGGAAGGTCAGCCATAGAGAAGGAAAGAAATTCTATGAGATTTCAGGATCTAAAGTTACCATGAAGTGGACTTCATCAGAAATCAGGCCCCCCACCCCTTAATCCCACAGGTGAAGGTGAGCTGAGCCTCCAGTTTGCCAAAGTAGGGGAAACAGCTTGGTCCAGCTATCTGAGTAATAATTCAGTTTTGCCTTGAATTTCTTTACTCAGCATTTCTGTGAATTCCAAGAATGTAACAGAAAACTTTGACCCAATTACTCTTGCTTAAGTAAAACAGGATCTGGTGTAAAGGAAACAGGAAAACCACTATTATGGAAAGCTACTTTTTTTGAGATAATGATAATCCCTCTCAATTTTAATAGACTTTTCCAGGTAAACTGCCAGGTTGTGCACAGTTTATAGAAACAAATAGGAGTCTAAGAGGTTCCTGGATAAATATTTGAGATATAATAGTCATTTTATTTAAATATGCTTTCCAGAAAACAATAAAGCTCATATTTACAAAGATGGGAAAGAATTATTTATTAGCAAATGAACAATATCATAAAGTACCTTTATCTAGTTTTTTTCTCCTGGATATGCCTGTACAGTCTCTTCTCTTTTTCTAAAGTCTGACATTCACTGATAAACTCATCAGTTTTATGGTTCCAGAATATTCTTTCTCTCTATGTATCTCTGCCTTTTTCTGATCCTTTTACTTGCAGACAAAGTTAATCCCACTTAATTTCCAATCTGCGACAGCACATCTAACAACCATTTTAGCAAATAGTTGTCTGGAAGACATATTATTGGTTTCCCCAAAGCACACTATAAGTAAAGGTATGGATTTGAGTTGTGATAGATTTAAAAATTAAAATCTGGTGTGCCTTGGTGGAATAGCAATTAGGTCAAGAAACTCAGGCCACATACTTCCTGGTTCGAGAGGGGAAGAAGGAATATTCTCATTCATTTCCTTTTTTATTGTTTTTAGTTGTTCCCCCACCCTCGCTTCCTGGCTGGTGAACCCAAGACCAAACCCAGTCCCTTGGGCTGCACGTGGACTGTTCCCAGACACAGGCCTAACACACAAGTCACCAGGGCATTATCTATTTTTAGTATTCTTATCTGAAAAATGACTAAAATCTTGAATAAAAAATTTTAAAAGAAGGAAGCAGGCAAGAATGGAGGCAAGTAGACAGGCAGGGAGAGAGCAGAGGATGAAGAATTTATTTATTTAGTTGTTCATCTTGGTGTTCCCCCAGAGCCCTGGTTTGGGAACTCTGGGTCCTTGGGCTTTATATGAACTATGCAGGGCAGAGCTGCAGACTTAATGGCCTGAGCCACCAGAGCATGTCAAATATATTTTTAAATTAAACTATTCAATTAAAAATGGGTCAAATGCTTCAAGAGGTCATCTTCACAAAGGATGTCTTTTAAATGCAAAAAGGTATAAGAAAATATGCTCAATATCATTACTCACAATGAAAACACAGATTAAAATGGAGATCAGATACCATCACATATCCACCAGAATATGACAGAGAATACTCAGTTGACAAGATTTGAAGTAATTATACTTCCCATTGCTTGTGAGAAACCAGTCTACAAAACTATTTGGTACTTGTAATTAAATTTAAATTGCACCTACCCCTTGACCAGCAATTACAGGACTTGGTATATATTCAAGGGAAATGAGTATACCCATTCACATATAGACTTGTATAAGAATTTCCATATTGTCTGCTTCACAATAACCCAAACTATTCAATTAGAAATACCCTCGTTGTCCATTAACCATGGTGTATCCACACATCGATTAACATCCATCGATGATATCAGATTTATCCATGTAACATTCAATCATATGGATATATTTCAGAAACAGTAAATATTTAAAGTCAGATACCAAAGAGAATGTACTCTTTTATGTGAATTTCAAGAAGAGCAACACTACTATTAAGGTAATAGACAAACAATAGCATGGAGATTAACCAAGTGGGTAGGATGGGCATTGACTACTTGGAAAGGGGTTCTTTAAAGATCTTGTTGGGATAACTAATATTTTCTTTAACAATTTGGTTGGTTATTGATTTTGTCAAAATTCAGAGACTCATTTTAGTTAAGTTTTGTTTTTCACTCTACGAAATACACCAGTAATTTTCTGCTAGAATAAACATGGGAGCTAAGCCTAAGCAGACTGAGACAATAAGTTTGAATTTTATTTTAGATATACTAGGTTCACCTTCATTTCTTCCCCAAGATCTCACAGATGTTTTAAACATCTCAGCCAAAAACAAAAACAAACAAAAAAACAATTATGACTTCACCATTTCATTAGTGGAAGCTATCGACAAAACTCCTTGAGAGGAGGCATTTCATTTTGAGGGATGACTTCTGCACATCTCAGACATGGGGCATGCCCAAATTCAAAAAGACCTTGCTCTAGGTGTGTTTACTTTGAATTTTCCTTCTCTTCTGACTTCTTCATGCTGCTAACTCAGTAGCCAGCCCTGCCCCCCAGCCACAGATAAGGTTTTGTAGATGTTATAATTTTAATGAACAATGGGAAAATTTACATTTGTCACATATATTAGATAATATTATTGAATTATTTTTCTTAAGTTTGACATTTGAAATGTAATATGGTTATATAGAATAATGATGTCAATAACAAATATACGCTGAAGCATTTGGAGTGAAGTGTGTTTTTTGTTTGCACTTACTAAAACAATATGAATGGGGCATTATAGACAATGAACAGATGAGAATGTTAATTGTTGAATTTATATAAATAGAATAAATGTGCTCACTGTATTATTCTCTCAATTTTTCTGCAGATTTGAAAGTTTTCAAAATAAATAACTATGGGGGGAAATTATTACAAAATATGGGAAGTGATGACTGAATCTTAAACTCAAAATGAGCTTTCTTTGGGTCTCCCCTTGCAGGAGGATGCAACAGTGCTCAGTACTACCCACTGGTACAAGAAGCTGTATGTCACTAGTCTGCTGTACAAACCCATCAAAGGGATCCTTTTCTACTGCCCAGGATTTGGGAGACATGTCTCCTATGCTATTGTATAAGTCAGCCTTCTAACCTGTCAATCTGGTAAAATGAAGGCAACTTTGTATATTTCAAAGCTTCTGAATAAGATGTTCTGCTTTTATATTGGATTGCAAAAGATATATCAGTGGGTACAAGGAATTTTCAGAAAAAGAAACCCAAAAGAAAGTGGAGTTATTGAAATCTACCAGCTCCATCTAGGTTTATTATCTCCCACTTAGGGCCCTAAACAAAAATGAATAGAACTTTTGCTAGATGTGTGCAGGAAGTAGGAGTGAACAGTAACCTCTCATGATCCTCCCTTGGCAGAAATTCTATCAATGTTTCTGTCTCCATTGGTGAACATGAATGAGACTGCAACTCTGTTTATAGAAGTCAGATATTTTTTGCTTGAGTCATCTCAGTTCCCAGAGTGTAGGACAGATACAATGGAGTTTTTCTATGTAATACCAGTTGTTTAATGACATTTAATTTTAAGATGAAGTGTTACATGGAGACTTGGTTATCATCATTCTAGGGTATAAATTTGGTAGATATATTAATGTTCGGATTTCCCACTTTTATCTTCAGACAGAAAACTTTATAATTTGACTTTCGCCAGAAAATAAAAATGACAGGCAACAAAATATGTATAAAGTAAACTATTTCAGAGATTTCTAAACTCTCGTGCTTTAAGAAAAACAGACATGTGCTGAAGAGTTGATAAATAATCTTCACTGATATTATTCCAACTTATTCTTCACCCAAGTTCTTGCCATTTTCTTTCAGCAAGGGAATGGGGAGGCAAGGAGTGAATGAGTTAGAGCTCCTCAAGAATAGTTGTGAATCTAGGTATTGTTTCTTAGGCAATTACCACATTTACAGGTAGATTAAAAATCTAGAGTCTCTGTGAAATTCAGTTTTCAGAGATAGAGTTCTCTTGCTTTCAGTTTGGATTCACACTTGTCTTGCTGTTTTAGTTTTTCTCATCAGTTGGAGAACTATTTATAACTAAGCTTCACTGAAATTAAATGAGAATTTTTTATAGCTCCAGCATTAGTTGTTACCTGAAAAAAGAAAAAAAAAAAAGCTAAATGAGAATCTTCTATCCATTCTGCTGATACCTAAGAAGCTGAAATGAGGAAAGAAGCAGGTGCAACCAGAACAGTTAAGTGGATAAACTATGGTAGTGAGTTACAGTCTGAAAAGATACTAGCAGATTAAAGGACAGTCCCCTGAAATATGTTCCCTGTGGTGTGGAACATAGAGTCCAACCACCCCATAAAGTTGATAAACCCTGCCTGAAGCTGCTGTAGGTGGGTGAACCAGATCCCTCCAGTCTCCTCCTCAGTATCAATTTACTCTCCAGTCTACTCTTGTGGAGGACAATGAAGGCCTTTCACACCTCTCAGGAGAGATGTACCTAGCCTTAAACAAGTACATTCAGACAGTCTGTTAAAGGAAAGAGGGTATTCTGCATAGAAATCTTGCTCCTCAGTCCATGTCCTATTCCTTTTAAATAGGAGGGTAGTCAAGGGAATGTGAAAATCAGCAGGATGCTCAGAGACCATCCAAATCCAATTCCACCTTTGGTCAGGAAAAAACAGTGGTATTTAGAGGCTAAGTATGAAATAAACCCACATGACATGTAAGTGAAAAACCTGAGACTAGAATCCAGGCCTCAATTTACTCCAGTGCAGAGTTTAGGAGAAGGAAGAAGAAAGGCCCCACTCTGGAGGAAGTAAAGAGGCTTTAAAAGCTATTGGGTCACCTTAGCTGGAGTAGGAATAAAGCTTTACAGAAAGTCTCTTGTAAATATTCTAAAGAGATTAGAGAGGAAGAAATCATCATCAGAGAGAGGAAAAAGGAAATTAACAGATAAAGAGCAGAGTTAATCCTTGGTCTAATTCATTTACACTCTGTGGAGACCAACATTCTGTAAATTAATTCAATATTAGTTTGCTACCTAGGGACATTTCTTAGAAGATTTCCAGTAGATCAACTAACAAAGTTCTTAACTGAAAATTGAAAAAAGTATTAATTTCTTATTTCTTGGTGCTCCTCATCACCTAATTTTTTTCCAAACTATCTCTAAGAGAAAGGTATTTTTTAAAAAATGTTTCACTTCAATATAAGGAAGACAAACATAAATATAAAATCTTTCCCCTAAAGGTTTTATTTGAAATTTTTATTGCTTCTATATTCTCTTTCAGAGATTAAGATCTAAAAACTCTTGGAAAGATCATAGATTTGGTGTAAAGATTATTTTAAAGTAAAAACATCTGAAATCTTATCTCAACTTCCCTTATCTGACTACCTAAAACAGAGCCTTCTAAAAATACAGGTGCCATAAATCCCACCCCACAGGTGGGAGAGGAAATTTTCCTGAAAATCCACTTGCCATGGAAACAGACTTTCCATTACCAATAGCATCAAAAAACCCAGTAGAATTTTGCTTTTATATGCCTGTACCTGTAAATGCTTTAAGTAGGATTGCTGGGTACTATGGGATTAACAAACTTGCAGGTACTTCTGCTATTCTGAGTAATCAGGCAAAGTAAATAGACCTATTCAGATGAGTCCTTGGAAGCAAATAAAGTCATATATATGAAATGGTAAAAGGAACCTCAGGTGATATTTCTTGACTGGCATTTCTCATGCAAGAATTGATATCAAGGTAGACATTACACACAGCAAGAACTCAATAAATAGTAAGTCTGGAAGAAAAGGGATAGGCTGAAGATGTTTTCCAGGTTCGTAAATATTTTTGCTATTCTGAATATATTTTGATTTGTTTTTTTGGGAGTCATAAATTGGCTGGAATATGTAGTTTGCATACAATAAGTCTATATTTTGCCAAAGATTAACATAAACTATATTTGTGTCAAATTTTTAGTACTTTATCAGTTTTCAAATTGGGAATTTTCCTCCTTTTTAAGCTTATAGCACTTTCTAGTCTTCATCTTTCCTCAAAACAACTGACCTAAAATCTAAATTGTTTTCTTGCTCTTTTAGTATTCTAGGAGAGAATTGATTTAATCTTGGTAAATTTTACTCAATTAAAATAATTAATAGTTCTCTTAAATCTCCTCCCCTTTGAGGGTTATTCTTTTCTCCCCAGACTTGCAATAGTTGGGTGTGGTTTGCACCTAGATGGTGATTTCCCGGAACTACTCATTCTTTGAGGTGAAGTCTGGGGGTCTGCAGAAGATGCATCCTGAAAGCAGCCCTCTCCAGATTGAGAAAAACTGTGAGAATGATGAGCCATGAGACTTTGGGTAGCTCTGGCCGCTCCATCATCTTTTTGTTTCTAGAGCTGGGTGTGACAAGAGGAAAGAGAAGTCTGACAGTAACCTTACCTTGTGAGTTTTGACCACCTACCTCTGGAAAAATGATTCGACTGAGCCCGAAGGCTCTGGTTTTCTTCCCTGATGTCTCGGTTTCCATTGAACTGCTGGACAATGGACCCCATAATCTGCCTGTAGAGGTTAGAAGTGCATCCTGTTGCAGGAAGCAATTATAGTTTAGGCAAGTTACACACATTTGCTTAGAGATTCTTCAAATTCTCCTGATAGATACTAGTGCATTCCTAGGTATTATCACACTCAACGACTGCAATTAAGGAGACTTTTCCCATTAAATAGCTGCTGCTTTGGTATGGGAAGGGACCCAATCACTGATCTGGCCCAGCACAAGACTATGGGATGATGATTTCTGTGTGAAAGCAATCTAAGAAAAGGGTATGGGGAGAACTACTACCTTGGGGACAATGATGAGTAATCAAGACTTAAGCGGGGGTGAGAATGGCCACAGTAGAGACCCTCACTCTGCTAAATAGGGAGCTCAGCAACCTGAGTTCTACTCGATGAGTCACACAAGAGGAGGGGAACAGCAGGATCTATATAGCATAAGAGTAGTAAGAATGGTTTTGGAGATCAGATAGCTCAGCCTTAAATAGATTCAAATCTCTATCAGAATCAATTTATTCACCTATGAAGTAGGAATAACATCACCTACCCTACCTCTTAGGCTGGGTAAATTGCAATAAATAGAGATGTTAGTTGTATCAAAGTTCTTGAAGTCTGTGAAGCCCTGAACAGGTGACAGGCCCTTGGAAAGATATTAGAAGCAAGCAGGCTTGGGCCTCCCCTACCTTTTCCTTGGTCAGAGAAGCTGAGGTGATGTTCCAGCTTTTCTCGAAGGCACTCAGTAATAAAAAGGGTTTCCTTCAGGTGTTGGTGCAGGTTCTGGAGTTCATCTTCTGCAGCCATTCCATCGAGACATGGAATGAGATGAAGATGGAGAAACTTTGTCACCAATGGGGTCCTCAGGGGTCGCTCAGCAAAATCCTTGCCTCTCACCATTCTTTTGTCAACTTCATCTTCTCATCACAGAATACCAGTTAACTTCCCTTAAGAGTCCCTAGGCTTTCAGACAAAGCACAGCCAAATGCTAAGTTCCACAGGGCCGTCTCTCACAAAGGGATATAGGAAGCATAAGGGAGGTTGAAACAAGGTAGGAAAATACTGAAGGGTTTGTTTAGCACTGGGAAAGATGTGGCTACCTCTTTAGTATGATTTTGTGGGTAACTAGGAATGTCTTTTTCTCTCCTAAATACTTCTCCCACCTGATTTATGACTGAACATTTAATAGATGATGAAGACCTTTCTCTTCACCCCCGGGTGAAATGAGAAACAGAAATGAGGATGCTTTTATAAGGGAACGGTCTGCGTTATAAAGGGCACATATTATACCCATTGCTGACAAAAAGACAAAGTCTGATATGGTTTATATTATTATAAAATATTCTACCCACAGTGAATGAATTAAGAGTGTCTTTGTCTCTTACCTAGAAGAGGACATAAGACCCCAAAGGAAAGTTAAGCAATCAAGTAAGGGAAAGGAGATGAAGGTTGAGGTTTTAATCTATATATACAACCATCGATGAGGCTGCTGCCCCATTGGGCCCTCGGAGGAGCTCCACTGGCTGGTTGGGAATGTCTGGGGGATGGCAAAGGAGGATGCGTTTGTGGCAGTGCTGCTAAATGTAGCCTTTTCTCCAGCAGATAGGCTGAGTGCTAGTTTAGATTCGATTGCAATAAACCCACAAACATTTAAAAAATGTTTTTGCTCCTGAACAAAAGATGGGAACCCTGGTCATTCAGTTAAACGTTGCTGAGATCAGAACTTGTCACTAGGGAACCCCCTGATGCTTTAGAACTCAGATGGAACCTTATGGGGAGGCAAGTCACCTGAGGAGATCTGCAGAGTGGAAGAAGCCCAGGAACCTCAAAAAATGCACTTTAAAAAATCTGGACAAGACTTCCAATATTCTTGCCATATAGAAAATATAAGGACACTGTTTAGGAACTAAAATTAGCAAGAACATTTCAGGAAAGCTAAGATATTCCATCTTAAAGAAAGAGGTCTGTAAGGAAGATTCTGTGCAAGTGTTGAAGTTGCCGCAGAGAGTTTGCCAAGGTCTTGTCATTCTCCCCGTGCTGGCCTGCCTTGAGTGCATCAGTCTGTATATTCCAGGGGTGAGGCAGAGTGAGTCCCATGAGGTATAGACCAGAAATAATGCAAATCACCTGACCCACCGGGACATGTACTTGAAACCTGCCCACAGAGCTGTGTTCAGCCTAATCACTTTTTCAAGGTTAATATTTAGAGTCTGATGGTAGAGATGACATCCGTCAGCCTAAAGAGTTAGTGAGCATGTAGAACCTCCCAGAGTTTTATTCTCCAGTCTTCTGGTTGGTGGAGCTTTATTTCTTTATTTTCTCTTAGAATGGGAGTACTCACTGGCTGCATTCACAGCAGATGCGGCTTCTTGCACGTCAAACAGGAAGGCATTGCTACCAGGCAGCTGGTGGGAGTTGCAGCCATTGGAATGAGTCAAATACTGCTCATCTAGTGAATCCTCTAGTACTTCATTCACTTCTTGGTCCTGGAGCTCCCTGCTCAGCCTTAAGGGTGGCAAGATAGGAGATTAAACTAAGGCAACCTGAAACCACAGTTTTACAGCTGATCTGATCAGAAATTAATGAAAAAGACACCAGAAACCAGAGGCCATCTTATCTGAAAGAAAGTATAGCAATCCGCTTCTGACAGGATATATTGTGCCTAGACTTGGGGCAGAAAAGAGAGCAGTAGTTGCATCCTACGAGGATGAAGTAGATTCAACAACTTCTCTAAAGTACACATAGGACACACAGGGCAATTAGAGACCTACAATATTGACTTCAAAATGCTGTGGACAAATTATATTAAATGTTATCTGAGTGGTTCATTGAGTACTGGCTCCTGAAGCCATGCAATTTCTTAGAGAAGTTTTCAGACTTCCCTCTCTAAATATTTTAAATGGCTTGAATTTATTTTTCAAGATAATCTTCTAGCTATGAAATGTCTGTCAACACTCTTCAGGACAACATTCTTCAGGGCAGAAATTAGATATGCATTTCACTTAGATTTTCTTACCACATTGGTTTTAAGAATATGGAAACCAGGGATCCCTAACTAGTTTATCATTAGGTTAGACTGACTCTAGTTAACTAAAACTGAGGAAATAATAGGAAATGGTAACCAATACAAGATCTGTAAAGGGAACAGACAACCCTCTTTAAAAGAATGAAACTTTGAATGATGAATGAACGAAATAGGTACAATCAGAAGTTTCTATTTTTTTCCGAGATGTCGGATATTTGGTCTCTTGCTTCTAGAATCCTTTCTAGATTTCACGGTTCCATTATCTGCCCTTCTATCATTCAGAGTTACCTGGAAGCCAGTGACTCCTGTCTGTTTTCATCTTTCTTATCATTCTGATTTTCTGTGTGCCAAAAATAGAAAGAGTTATTCAGAAGGGGAGCAGGACCCATTTCACATATTATACATACAAAAGCCTGTATGATCAGAAACATAATACTCTTTGTTTTTTTTCTAGAATCATCTGGGAGATTTATTCCAGGAAGGGTCAGGCTGTGTCTTTAGAGAAGTAGCCTGACAATTTTTCCTGAACAACACTGGATAGATATGACTCAAGATGGTGACCTGATAGCAGTGCGCAGGATCTCCTCCCCACAGAACAACTATAAATCAACTATTTTTCAGACACACATACTGTGGAAGGACTGGCCTGGAGGTTGCAGCAACAGCAGCAGCAATCACTACCACAAGGGTGGGTGAAAGCCTCAGGGATCAGGGATGCATCATGGATTTGGGACTCCCAGCCTCAGGGGAAAAAAAGTGGCAAAAGGTTTGGACCTCAGGAAGAACAAGCACTCCCAGAGAGTAGTTTGATAACAGGGAGCCCACCCAGCAGGACAGGATTCCAAGCCAGGGGAGAGGGTCTTGACACAGGGCTGAAGGAGTATCGGCACCCCAGTGGTCTGAGCAGGAGTCTCTGAAGAAAAATTAGGGTGCCTCCATAATCAAAAGCTAGCTAGGGGAATTCACCATCCCTACTCCACTACCACATAATACTCAGGAGCTTCAGGACCTGCCCACTGGAAATCCCACCCACAGGCTTCAAGGAGAGTGTCTTCAAGGAGAAAGCTTCAATAGCTACCCACAGTGCCACCACATGGGTGAAGATGGAACTATGGCCCGATTGCTGACAGTGGGCCAGTGATAGGGTGGTGGTCATCATTTAGACCTGGGACCCTGGGAGAAAGCTTGGCATCTCCCACACAAACTCCAACCACATGGGCTTAACTCTTGGGCCCGGATTCAGGGTCCACCTAAGAACTTCAACAAATCCAACCAGTGGTGACACCACAAAACTCAAGAAATCCCAGTGTCCAAACAAAGATTCAGGTTTACTCAATGCAAGTCGATACCCTACCCAAGGCCATCCATTGCAGGGAAACCTAACCCACAGAAACATAAACAGAATGCCAAACAGAGCAAAAGACACAGAGAAGTATATGTGAAATTATGGATTCAATTAAAACCCCAGGGGAAAATCTGAATAAAATAGACATGTGTAAACTATCTGTCGATGAATTTAGGGCAACAGTGATAAGTATACTTATGGAAATCAAGAAAGCAATACAAAAACAAAAAGAAAACAACAAAAAAGAGAAAAAATGAAGCAAAATATTTTTTAAAATGCATGGTAGCTGAACTAAATAACTCAATAGAGGGACTCAAGAGTAGGATGAATGAACCCTCCAACAGAATCAGTGAGCTAGAAGAGAGGGCAGAGGAATGCTCTCAAGAAAACCAGCAAAGAAAAAAAAGCATGTAAAGAAATGAAGAAGCATTCAGGATCTATGGAATACATCAAAAGGAATAACATTTGCATCATAGGGGTCTCAGAAGAAGAGAGAGAAAAGGGGGCAGAAAAAGTATTTGAAGACATAATAGCTGATAACTTCCCCAACCTGAGGAATGAAGCAAGCCTCCAGACTCAGGGAGTTCAAAGAGTCCCTAATAAAAGAAACCCAAACAGACCAAAACCTAGACACAATGTCATCAAAATGTCAAAAATACAAGATAAAGAATCTTAAAAGCAGCTGGAGAAAAACAAATCACATATAAAAGATTCCCCATAAAGTGTTGTGGATTTCTCAACTGAAATGCTATAGGCCAGAGGGGAATGGCATGATATATTCAAAGTGTTGAAAGAAAAGGATTTTCAGTCTAGGACACTATACCCTGTGATATTATCATTAGATTAAAATGAATGATAAAAAGCTTTTCAGATAAGCAAAAGTTAAAGAAATTTATCACCACAAAACCAGCTCTACAAAAAATACTAAAGGAAGCGCTATAAAGTATAAAGAAGCCCCACTGAAAAACAGTCAGACAGTAAAATATAATAAGTGGGGAGGAGGAGAGGAGAATAAAAATGTGGACGGTTGGCAGCCCTCCCTCCCCAGGAGACTCTGTCTCCTGCTTTTGCTTCCTTTCGCCTCTATTTTCTCTAATAAACTTATAAAACTGCAAAAAAAAAAAAATGTGGATGGTTATAATGAGTGTGAGACTAATGTGCTTTCAAATAAAAACAGGAAACAAACAGAATTCTTAATGCTAATCTCATGGTAACCTCAAAACACATCTCCAGAGAAAACAATATGAAAACAAAATGAGAAACCAATCAAAACATAACTACACTCAACCCATCTAAGAAGAAAAGGAGAAGAACAAGGCACTGTCTAGAACAATATCCGGAAGACAAATTACAAAATGACAATAAGCAGTTACATATCAATAAACACCCTAAATGTTAATGGATTGAACTCATCAATCAAATAATACAGAGTGGCTGATTAGATTAAAAAGTATAACCCAGCTTTCCAATGCATTCAGGAAAATCATCTTCTTTCAAAAGATAAATATAGGCTCAAAGTCAATGGTTGGAAGACAAGACTACAGACAAATGGTGCCTTCATCCAAAAGCAGGAGCGGACATACTTACATAGGATAGAACAGACTTCCAACTAAAAAGCATAACAAAAGACAGAGATGGAATTATATAATGCTTAAGGGATCCATCGAGTAAGAAGACATAACATTTATTATACATGCACAAAGTGAAGGAGCATTAAAATATTAAGCACGTATTATTAGAACTGATCTGAGACATTGACAACAACACCATCATAGTAAGAGACTTCAACACCCCACTTACAATAACAGACAGATCAACCAGACAGAAAATTAACAGAGAAAAAGCAGCTTTAAATGACCAAATGAAACAGTTCTAATAGACCAAACACTTCATCCAATGACTACAGATTTCACTTCCTTCTCAGGTGCACATGGAACATTCTCAAGGAGAGATCATATGTTGGAACACAAATCATGCCTCAATAAATGTACAAAGATTGAAATTATACCAAACATCTTCTCTGACTACAATGGCTTAAAACTAGAAATCAACCACAAAAAGAAAGCTGGAACACCCCAAATTAATTGGAGACTAAACAATGTGCTTCTAAATGACTCTGGTAAGAGAGGAGATCAAAGAGGAACTTAAAAAGTACTTGTTGATGAATGAAAATGCAGACATGAGCTACCCAAATCTACGGGATGCAGCAAAAGCTGTACTAAGAGGAAAGTTCACTGCAATCCAGGCCCAACTCAAGAAATAAGAAAAATCATAAACAATCTAACCCTACATCTAGTTATAGAAAGATGAACAATTAAAGTAAAAAATCGGTAGACAAAAGGAAATAATAAAAATCAAGCAGAAGTAAACAAAATAGAAAACAAAAAGATAATCCAGAAGAACAATGAAAATAAAACTTTGTTCTTTGAAAAAATAGATGAAATTGACAAACCATTGGCTATACTCATAAAAAAGAGAAAACTTTCATAACTAGAATCAGAAATGAAAGGAGAGAAGTTACAGCAGATATGACAGAAATACAAAACATCCTAAGAAACTACTATGAACAGTTCTATGCCAATAAAGTGGACAACCTCAAGGACATGTACTGCTATTTAGAAAAACACAGTCTGCCAACACTGAACCTGGAAGAATTGGAACACCTGAACAGATCAATCACAAGCAAGGAAATTCAAGAGGTAATTAAAAGTCTCCCTAAAAATAAAAGCCCAGGATCAGATGACTTTTCTAATGAGTCTTACCAAAACTTCAGAGAAGAATTAATATGTATTCTTCTCAAATTCTTCCAAAATATTGAATAGGGAACACTTTCAAATACTCTCTGAGGCTAACATCACACTTATACCAAAAGGTGATTGAGACATCACCAAGAAAGTAAGTTACAGACCAATATCTCTAATAAACATAGATGCAAAAATTCTCAGCAAAATATTAGCAAACTGAATCATACTGGAATATGTCCCTGAAGTGGTAGAATTCTACTCTTTGAAAGTCACCATGATGTTACCGAGCCAAATAAAAAAGTTTAAAATGTCTTTTGTTCCCTAGTCCACAGGCTGCTTGCCCAGCTACCTACTGGGCTTCTCTAGCTATAAGCTTCTTTTTCACTACAGGGCTGGTAGCTAGACCATGGCTGTGTGTCCCATGACTACTCTCATTGAATTCACTTCAGTCTCTGAGGAGCAAAAGCTTCAGGAGAAACCATCTCTTTCTAACTAAATGACTGGACAAGGAACCACAGCATGCTATCAAGTGTGAAGAGATTCTTCCCTTCTTTTTCAATTTCTCCCTTTTCTCTCCTGACTCCTTAAGGAGAGCAGCCCATTTGCAGAACTGTATTGTGGAGGCAGTCAAGGAAGACCCACGGTCACAAAAGACAACTAGCTCTCTGGTTAGTGGAACCAGGAAAAAGAGATCTCTTGTCTGAAAAATGAGCATATTGCCACCTTTTTCTTTTCTTTCTCAATAGTCTTGCCTCTTGCTCTTAAAGCAGATCCAGTCATGCAGAACTGCAGGTAGAGTAAGAGGAGAAATCTCTGAAAAGACCCAATCTTTCTGAACAGAAGAACTTGGAGATGGGACCCTTAGGAACAGGAAAGTATGGGAGAAATACCAGAGAGGCGAGACTAGACAACTGTTATGGCAAAGGACTATAAAACTGAATTACCATGTAAACTATCACCCAGTCCAATCTAATACAGAATGACATATTTGCTGCAGGGATCCAAACAACATGTCAAATGCATTGACATTGAACTGACATTGGAACCAGTGCCCCAAAATACTAAGACAGAATGTACAGACTGAACTTAATGGGATTGATTGCCTGCTTAAATACAAAAACAAAAATGAAAAATTCCAGAGGATTTTAATAAAACCCCAAGATCTCACAATATAATATTCAAAAATTTTACAGTAAAACCTGTAAGTACTCAATTTAATTAAAATAATAATCTAAGAGATGTATGGGACCTGATTTGAATCAAATTCCATCTGTCTCTAAGCTGCCATGTAGAAACTTCTAGGTGAAAATAAAATAGACTCACTCAGTCATTTGTTGACTATGAAGAAAACTAGAAAGCTGCTGATGGTGACAACAAACCCCCCACACTGAAACCTCTGTCTGAACACTTTCACCTACCATAGACAAACAGACTTAAGAAGTAATTCAAAAAGTTTCACCCCAAATGGCTTAACCTCAGACTATTTCCCTGCCAGATGTTTTAAAACTCCCTTATGCCCTTACCCAGTTAGAACACATCTTAGGACTGCCCCTTGATCGTGGACCCTAATCATGATTCCAATTCTTGAATAGATGCCTTTTATTATCTCAGAAGCTGGTTAATTTTTTTCAATCAACAGATGAATAAAAAGCATTTGACAAATTCCATATCCATTCAAGGTAAAACTCTCAGCAAATAAAGAATAGAAAGATACTTCCCCATATTGATGAAAGGCACTATGATCATAATTGGAAAACTCAATACTACTAAGAATTCAAATTTTCCTCAAACTGAGCATAGATTAAAGCAATGCCCCTCAAAAGCCCAGCAGAATTTTTAAAAATAAATAATGATGATTGTCAAATTTATATGGAATGACAAAGGACCTCGTTTTAAGCCAAGAGTTCTTAGATGTAATTACAAAAGCATGATCCCTTAGTTGAACTTTATCAAAATTTAAAAATTCTGCTTTTTGAAAGACAAGAGAATAAAAGAATAAGCCCAGACTGGAAGAAAATATTTGCGAATCAAATATCTGTTAAAGGACTTGTATCTAGAAATATAAAGATTCTTAAGACTCAGTAATAAGAAAACAAACAATTCAATTTAAAAGTGGACAAAACAGTTGAGCATTCACTTCATCAAAGTGAATTCACTTCATCCACCAAATGGATGGTTAATGAGTATATGAAAGTTTCCTCAAAATAATTCGTCATTAGGGAAATACAAGTTAAAACCACAATGATATACCACCACACATCTATTAGGATTGTTAAAAAGACAAAAAAACAAAATGAAACACCACCATTTAAATATATTAAAAGCTAGTATTGGGGAACAACCAGCACTCCTACACACTGACCAAGGGAATATGAAGTGATGTAACTACATTGAAAAGTTTGGTAATTTCCTGCAAGTTAAACATACACTTACCATAAGACCCAGCAATCTTATTCCTAGATATTTACCCAAATGAAGTGAAAATGTATTTTCATGCATAATCCTGTATGTTGATCTGTATAGATATTATTCAAATTGCCCCAAACTGGAAACAATCTGACTGTCCATCAGTGGCTAAATAAAACATGGTACATTCCCACAATGGAAAACTACTTAGTAATTTACAAAAGAAAAGAAAAGCTACTACTCATACATTCAGGGCAGAAAACAGATCCAGTGGTTGCCAGGGAATGGGGAAAATAATTGACTATAAAGAACAAGGAAAATTTTAGAAGCGATGGAACTGTTTTTGCTCTATATCTTGCTTAAATTTTTCCAAACTCACAGAAGTGACACTAAAATGGGGCATATGGTTGTACATAATTATCCTTTAAAACTAAAAATGATGGACTACTGCTGTTTCCTTCTCCAGAAGCTTTTGACAAAGGGGGGAAATGGTAATAACATGACCTCCAGCCCTGTGTGTCTCTTTGCTGTACTCACCCCCAGTCAGTCCTAGTGACATTTTTGACACCAGCACCAAACTTATTCTAATTACTGTGATCTTTAACTATGAAGTGCACTTATTTTAGCTTTAAGTATAGTGAATCTAGCCAAACTGTTTTAAACTTACCATATATATTTAAAAACCTTGCTTTTAACCTTGCTTTCATGTATTTTGGAAAACTTGCAGACTTCTCCTACATTACAGGACCAACAGGGCCCTCATAAAATAGAAAGTCAGCACAAGCCAGCACACACTGTGCTCACTACTCTAGTCAATTGATAAGGACAGTGTTTTATCTACTTATTTTTTAAGGAAAAGTGTAAGCAGGAATGAAGGCGAGTAGGTAGGCAGGAAGAGAGACAAAGAAGCATGTTATTTTACTTTTATGTAGTTGTTCACACTGGTTGTTTTCGTTTTCAAACACCAGTGATGTTTGTTCTGACTATGAGCATTAGGCAAAAGAAACCCACATTTCAGTAACACCGTGGTCCCCAGAATGTGAGGTGAAAAGCAAAACTTCCAGCTTAAAAGTCACTCTTAGATTTATGGACCAGGGACTCTTATGTGAGGCTAGGAAGCACTTGGGAAGGGCTTAGAGTTTTCAGAGCCTGTAAACCAACTTACCGGTGGTGAGTTTGTAGGCAAGGCTCTCTGCCAGCTGACTTCCTTGGGCCAGTTGCTCACAGAATCTCTGGCCCCGGTGGTAGGCAATGTTAGTGCCCCTGAGTAGGTGCTCAAAGGTCTTGGCTGTGTTCTTCACATGCTGGGTGAAAAGATTACAGGCACGTTTTCCTTCCTGAAGCTTCTGTCTTAAGTAGATCAGTTCTTGGGCCTGAGCCTGAATTAGGGAATCATAGTCCCTAAAGTGAGAAACAAGAGTGAAATGAGGGAAAGTGAATGTAGTGAATGACAGGTTATAAGAACCTGAGCAGTGACATCTCTTAGAATACCCCTAAAGAATTCCGCAAGTTGAATTCTTAGACAAGTTGTGTGACTTGACTATAACAGAGACAACATGGATGGAACTAGAAGGGGTTATGTTAGGTGAAATAAGTCAGAGGGAGATGATCTCTCACACAATTGGAGTATAAAGAAACAAAGCAAAGGAACAGACGAAATAAAAGGCAACCTTTGGACACTGGCAATAGAACTGAGGTTACCAGTGGAGAATGGGGTGAAGTGCTTGGAGAATAGGGTGAAGCACTCAGAGAAAGGGGTGGTGGGGTCCAATGGGCAGTGGTGAAGGAACTTTAGTAATTTGATGGTGGGCAGGGTGTGTTGTCATTGATTTGAGGAATGGTGAACTTGCATTTATATGCAGGTTTATGTTATTTTGTAAATCAAAGTTACTTCAATGAATATTAAATTAAAAAGAGGGTGTTTCACTCGCTTCAGCCCACATACATTTCCAAGTACTATTTTCCAGGCAATACAACAATTTTTCATGGGTTCCAAACAACACTAGAACGTGAGCTCTACGAGGTCAGGAACAATGCCACAGATTACCCAATTTAGCAGCACGCAATAGAGATACACCCACAAGTGGGCATTCACCTAATTGATTCTGGAATCTCCTTCCTGCTGTCCCACTAAATGATACACAGATTGTCTTGCAAACTGTATTCCATAGAGTTCCTACAAAGTATCAGAGGAGGGAAAGTCATATAATAGGGAGAAACAGGGGCTCCAAACATACACCCCCTCCAGTCAAGTGTTTCTGCTTAGTGGATTTTACACACTTGTGCTTCTCATATGTTAGGTTAAAAAAGTGTTAAAACATCTTGAACGTCACAATCTACCATCTGTTCGAAACCCTCTAAGAATATGTAATGCTGCCTCTCAGCAAATTAATAATTTATTTTCAGACAACACCTGCTCAAATATTACCCACTGACTGGCCCTACTAGTTAATACTCCACATATTATGGAACTTAGAAAAAAAATCAGAGTTGGGGAAGGGAAACATTTTTATAATAAAATAACTCTTTAGAAAGCTTGGAAAACATATCTTGAAGTAGAAAATGTTAGTCCATTAATGACTACCACACCTATAAAAATAAGAGCAAGTAAAATAACCATAGCAAATATTTGTTGAGTTTCGTATGTGTCAGAGATGCTTTAACCACTTGCAATCATGCATTTAATCTTCATAACTCTCTGAGGAAGATACAAGTGGTTATTTTCATTTTATAGATACAGTAGCTAAAGTAGCTGAGAAAGTTAAGTAATTTGCCCAAGGTCAAAGAGTTAGAAGCTATAGTGCAGGCCCTGGGATGCAAAACCAGGTCCTTGGGATGTATGTGAACTGTGCTATTGGATTGCATTCTTGGTCAATGGTAGCTGAACAAACTGCTACTCCATGAGCGTGTGCCTATTAATATATAATATAAGGGAGAACCCTGGAGATCTGTCTCAGCCACCATCTAGTTCCCACAGCCCCAATGGTTGTTTTTTCTAGTTCTGTGCCTGCCATGTGTATCACTGTCTTCCTTCCCATCCCCTTCCTTGACAAATATGTTCTTTATTCCATCAGCCTGGATTGCCCCACTTCAGTTAACACACTTTTCCATACAAGTATCTCCTTACCCAAGACTTGTAGTTGGTCTCATCTTCTCTGCCAGATCCCTCTCCTCAAACTTCCCTTCCTCTTCCAGCACAGATTCAATGAGATCTTTGTTCTCTTCACACTCTGAGAAAGGACAGAGGTGCCTGCTCAGTGCAAAGCTGCACATGGTGCTGGCTCACTGCCTTCAAGGGAGGAGGCAGGAGCCATCCGAAAGCATCATAACCCTAGTACCAAGCTCTCTGCTGGTTCCTCAGCCTCCAAACTATGTGGCATTTGATCACTCCCCATTTTAGAGCCATGGTAAATAAAACGCAGAAGCAGTTAAAATAACTCGCTCAGGATGATTCGAACAAAGCGAGGCAAAGTCAGAATTCAAATCTCCTGGGGTCTAAATCAAAATATTGGGCCACTTTATCAAATCTTACAATCTTTTAAGAAAAATCTTACCCTGGGGCAAGGAGTGATTTCCTGTGTGTTTGGGAAGTTCCAAGTATTATAGGACTGATGCTTCTCCCATGTTGAGAATTTCAACAATCCCCCCAATATTTCAAAGATTTAAAAGTTTATCTGGATACAATCATGAAGAAATGAAGAGGAAAATATTTGAAAGACATTTGAAGCTAATAGGAATTGTGTTAAGTCAGGGAGAGAGTTAATACAGGGTATTTGCCAAGCCCCTGTTCCAGTAGATTTTAAAGAATTATCATCATGTAATAATCATCACCACTACCACAGTACCCAAGTACTATTCCTAGTACCATTGCAGGTGTGGAAGTTGAGATACAGAGAAGATTAACTTGGATTTGCACCCAGAAAGTCTGGCCCCAGAGTACATGCTCTTAATAATAGTACTATAACATCTTTACACTAAGATCTTGGGTGATATCATTCTCTTTTCTAGCTCAAAAAGTCTATCCTACAATTGTTTATGATTATAATGAATGATGTTTAAAAAAATACCCACCAAACTATATTCCCACACTTCAGAGCTCATCTTTTCACTTCTTTAATAAGTAGACTATAATTTTTACTTATTTTACTTTTTCGGTCTGCAACAGTAAATTGGTTAGCAAGTCTTTTTTACCCCCATCTATTTATTAAAAAATAATTGTAGATATTTGAAAGCAAATGTCAGCAAGAATTATTTTCTAATCTCAATTAGTATGCCCTCCCTCCCTCCTCTCTCTCAGCCTCCTGCTCTCACTCCAATGTTCCCTTTAGTCACGAAGCTCCATTCCTCTGCCCTATTCCGTGAGGCTGGGAATTATCCAGGAGATTTCCAGGTGTGCAAGCTGGTTGAGCAGAGGGAAAGACCAGCCCATACACTGGCCTGGCCTGGCCTGCTGCTTGAACTGGAGGTCTCCTCCAGCCGGCCTTATTCTCATTTTGACCATGTCTCAAAACCTAGATCCTGAAGTCCACCTGAACTTGCTTGCTGTCTGCAAAGTTCGTATCTAGGGACAGACAGAAAAGGTGTTAGAGTCTCTGGTTTTCCTGGAAATACCCTCAATCTCACTAGAATGTGAGATATGACTTCTTTAAATGTATATGGGGAAAGAATCTTGCTCTAGAAATTAGGATGTCCCTCCATGTCTGCTGCTGAGGTTCATATCTCCAGATAGGTGGTTTAGTTGGGAACAGACAGCTTTATGCTCCATGAAGACAGGTAGCATGTACCATTCTTTCTCCCCCTGGTACAGCTAGCTCAGCAGAAGTTTGAATTGAGATATTAAAACATCTTGAAATATTTAAGCCAACAATAATATATGTTTATAGAGTCTGGTACATGTTTCAGAGAGGGCGGGGTGAAACAGATTAGTGCTGAACCAACTTTTAGTCTTTCTACATTTTCACTGAAAACTTTACCTCTTGGTACTTCAGTTTTTCCATCCTCTACAAACCAAAGGTAAAATGTCCACTTCCACCTTTCTAGGAGTATACGTAGGATGATTTTTTTTTTTTTTAAATGGAGATTGAAGAATAAAGCTTGGAGAGTGTTTCGTTTCTCAGAGTGAGGCTGGACAACCATTTATCACTTTGGTGACTGTGACCCTGTAGCGCTTACTATATTTCCGCAGCTGGTGAGCCAGGGAGTAAGCAGTAGCTTTGGATGTGAGGAACTTCTCTGTGAGGTCATGGAAGTCCCGCCTGCACTTTTCCAGCTGGGAACGCAAGTATTGGTTGGTGTCCAGGATGCTCATTTCTGCCCTTGGACCAGAGACTGTGGTGAGAGGCACTGCCATGCTGGAGCTTTCCAGGGGAGAAATGGAGTCAGAGCTTGGGAAGGAAAACAACAAACAAATAACAAATTAAAAACAAGTGGATGCATTATGTCAATAGTTGTACTACCTGGTAAATTACTTCAAAAAAATCACAGAATGGTACAGTTATAGTGGGTGGTTTCTATAACACGTAAATTATCTCTCAATAAAGTTTAAGTGAAAAACTGGAATTAAATAGATCTAAAGATTGCAGGTGTCATTCATAACTTACTCTTCAGCTAATCTTTGCCAGCATTACGTAACTCCAAGAATTCTTACCCAAAAAAACAAGGTGCAAGATGCCAGTCTTGGAGCTGAAGTCACTGCCAGTAGCTCAGGCTCTGAAAAGAGTGCCAGGGGGAGGACCCCGTGTACAGGTAAAGATATGGAGTTGCAATAACAGAATTGGAAGGTGAGGGGTGTCATAGAATCTTAGAACGCCTGCCTTCTACCTGCCTAGACTGTGCTGAGCCCTTAGTCTCATTTGAAGGTCACCATTAATGGGGACCACTTCCTCAGCAGTCACTTTCTATAGTTGTCTACCTTGGTGTTGATTCCACAGACCTATCTTTTCAATCATTTCCAATCCTTTTTTCTCATTGTCTATTTCTGCCAGTACTTTGCAAGCTTCAAGATAGCAATATTCCTCAGAAATTTTCATGTTTTAAGGACTATCATGAAGTTCCTTTTTCAGCATGAAAATTTAATTTTTTAAGATATTCTTGATGTTTCCATTAGTTCTCTAGTTTTTCCCACACCATTTTAAAATTATAAGGAAAAAATCCTAATACCCTACTCAGTATGTGAATAATTAATTTATTAGAAGGATCGCTCTTCGGAAATAGTTTTACTTTCCTTCTTGTTACAACCCAATGTTTTATTGTCTTCTTTTCCCTCACTGGGAAAACATGCTGTTTCTCATTAAATTTGAAGTCAAATTTCACATCCCTACCCCACTACCCCTACCCTTTTCTCCTATGTGCAATTTGCTTCATGTCTTAATTTCTATATACATATTTTGGGCTTATAACTTATGAATTCTTTCTAGCTCCACAGGGTTGGAAATTAGAAAGATAATTTGTCAGAATCATTGAAATAGATTTTTTAAATATCTCTTTGAATACACGTAGTGACCCCTGAGTTTGAGTGCTTTGTAAACTAATGCTATTCTTTATGTCCAGAGGAATTTCTACAGGGCACTGATTGATAGTTTGTGTTGACCCAAAGACATTGACCTGTGGTTGTATTCTTAGACAGATCGTGGCAGAAATCAAGGTTGTGTGTCTATGGTGGTATTCACAGCATTCTTACGTAATGAAATTTAGTGACATAGAAGCTGAGCAGCGCTGAGAGGAAGGAGAGAATGATCCTCTGTCATCTCCTTCCTTAATTTTTTTTAAGGAAAGGTGCAGGCAGGACTGAAATGAGTAGGCAGGCAGGCAGGAAGAGAGAGGAGGAAGAAACATTCCATTTTATTTTTCATTCAGTTGTTCACGCTGGTTGTCCTGCCCCACCCCCAGACTCAGGACTCGAACCCAGGGGTTCATGACCTGTGCTGTTTCTGAGGCAATTAAGGTAACCAACCACTCCACAAGGCCATGTCTCCTCACTTCTTATGTATAAATTTCTCCTTGGTTTTGTGAGCCTGAGACTAAGGAAATGTCTCTGACTATCTTTCTCCTCCCTAGGTTACTCAGCTTTTTCATACAATGGCCTATATTTATGTCACCATGGCTGTCTCCACATGTACTACTGAAAATGAATGACAAAGGAAGGAGGAACAGACAAATTTGCCAACCTGCAATTAGACTGTGTGATAATGTGGGTTTGTGAAATGTCTCAAAATTTCATGATTTCAGTCATTTAAAATGTACTGAGGATTATTGTATGCCTTAGCACACGTGACAGAAGCTGTGTTCTGCTCTTGTTTGGTGAAGTGTTTTATAGTTGTCTATTGCCTACTCAGCCTGGTTGTCCTATTAGAAACATGGTGCTAAAGTCTCCAACTTTACTGTTGAATTGTTGATATCCTTTCAGTTCTGTCAGTTTTTGTTTCCTGTATTTTGGGATTCTGTGAGATGAAATGCTCTATATTATATCTTCCTGATGGAATAAATTTCATCATAAAATAGCCCTTTTATTTCTGGTAATTTTGAGGGGGGGGGGGTTTGTTTTAAAGTCTCCAGTCTATTTGTCTGATATGAGTATAGCCATTCCAGGTCTCTTATGGTTGCTATTTGCATAAGTTTGTTATGTTATGTGGCAAAAAGGATTTTGCAGATGTAATCAAGATGACCTTAAAATGAGGATTTTATCCAGATGGACTGACCTAATCACATGAATCTTTTAAATCTGGGTCCAGAGGTCAGAGAACTAGGAAGTCACAGTCAGGGTTTACTGGGGGTTCAAAGAGGGAGAAACTCTATGTTTCTGAATTTGAAGATGAAGGAACCACCGGCAAAGAAACAACGTCCTCAGTTCTACAATTTTGTAATTAGTGCTATCTGCATATATAAACTGACACTTTAAAATTAATTTACAATATTGTTAGGGAGCTAGTTCGACATGAAGGCTGGGTGAGGGGCCTTAGCATAGGGTGTTCTATTAAGGACACAGGCTGTCCTATTAAGGAACACCTGCTAGATATGAGACCCTAATGGACTGAGACTGTCCTATTAAGGAAAACCCTCTCAAGACCAGGGACTCTAAAAATAGAAGTATCCACCTTCCTAGAGAGATTCTCTTAAGGTCAGAGACATTTTTCAAGCTCTGGGACTTTCTCAAACACCCGAGCATGTGCAGACTTGCAGTAGCGTAACCCAAAGCAACCTATGAAGGTAATTAGCATAAAACAGTATTGTGATTTTTACCGCCCCCGCCTCCACACACACACTGTGAGTTTTTCTTAAGCAGTCATGGGAAAGAAAATGTGCAGTAAGAATTTGGTTATATAATTCAAATAACTCTCCCTGTCAACATGAAATACAGGAGAAGAATCCACCCCAGGGGAGGGCCTAAGGGAGGACAAGTGGGGAACCTAAGCCCCAGGAAGGGATACACCTGTGCTGTTCCAATTTGGGGCAGCCTGTCCTCCTTTCTGAGGACCTGCTAACTCTTTAATGAATCTGTGCTGCTTTTGCTTACAATAAATCTTCTTTAACAATAAAACTTCTTTTGCATATCTGTGTCTCTCTTGAATTCTTTCATGTGGGGACACAAGGACTGGAAGTCTGGAAATTCAAAACAGAGTACTAAAAAGTTGGGAGAATAAAACAAACCAAAACAAACTGGATAACAATATGTCCTGTACAGATTCAGGCAGACTCTCACTGCCTTTGCCCTTCCTTCTCTTCTGCCTTGTCCTTGCATGTTACTATGTCTGTCTAGATCGTGGGGGCACAACCACCAACACTTTGCTCAGTCTTCTCTCTCATGAATGTGTTATGGTTTTCTGGAGCCAAATGGTACTGCTGAGGGGGGCTAAGCACTGGCAGCTGGTGTTACTAGAAACCATAGTCTCCCTCTTCATCTAGATCCTTTCACCCACCTGGAAGGCCAAAGGTCCCTCCTCATGGCTTCATGTCAACAGGTTTTTGTCTCATTACCTGTAAGTCTTGCCCTTCTCTGGACCACTAAGGCCATGACCCCTAATATCTTTACCACTTTGGAGGTACCTGGAGTTACTCCCCTTTCTGGTTTTAACCCTCTCCTACCTCCCTTCCCTGACAAATGCACCGTATATTTTTCAAAGATAGGTTTACACTCGTAGCTTAGTGGGTTAGTCTACTGTGGCATAATCCACATATATCCCAAGGTCCCTGGTTCAAGACCCAGAGATGGAGGAAATGGCCAAGATGAACAACTAAATAAATTAAAAATAAAAGTGCTTCTTTCTCCTCTTCTTGCCTGCCTCCTCACCTTCATTCCTTAAAAAAATAAGACACACATTTATGTAAATACACAAAGAACTTACAGAATAAGGGGACACCTCCTAGCCCCCTTAGAGAGTGTGCTTCTGGGGTTAGAGGAGGGAATGGTGGGATAAACAGAGAGAAAATAATGAAAGATAAGTTGACCTACCATCTGAGTCCTGAACTAAGAAACAATGTTACTTTTATCACATATACCTGAAACCTAAGACAATACATTAAATAATCAGTGACATGGAGTTTAAAAACTGCTATAAAAATAAAAATTCTTTCCAAACTTCTAGTCATGTTAAAATAGGCAGAGCTTCTTCTTCTTCTTCTTCTTCTTCTTCTTCTTCTTTTTTTTTTGTGAAGAACAGAGATCATACTGGTGAGATGATGGAAATGAAACCAACTCTATCAGCAATCCCCAAACAGCACTAAATACCAGGGATTATAATGGATCCAAAATCTTCTCAGATCAGGAGTAAAAGTAACCTCCAGCTATAGCAGTGTATAAGACACACAAAAAAGTAAAATATTAAGAATAGCACAAGTCTGTACCAGGATAATCATAAACAAAAGATGTTCTGGTTCTTGGACTCTTAGACAAAGACTAGGGGATAAAAAATACCTTAAAATTGGTTAGAGGAGTAATACAATCATAGAGGAAATATAGTCAAGCTTTGATCATCTGACATGTCTTCCTTTCATGATCAAGAGAGTATAATGAAGGGAAGAAATCTTGGAGTGAATTTTTGCTTTTATTCATACTGTGTGGGGGTCTATAAAACATCATAGTTTAAGCAGGACTATGATACATGGTCTTTTCCAGACACTCTGGAGGAGTGAAACTTAATTGTCATCCAGATTTTCCTCAGTAACTCAGCATGTACTGAAATTTCAGCCTTGTGTACCATCACTGTGTAAAGAACTGTTTATGAAAAGCTGGCAGGAAAGGGTTTGGAAGGCACCAGACAGTGGAAGAGCAAAGTGGCTGCTTCCGTCAGTGAGGAAATGAACCTTCCATAGGTCCACGCTAGATTTAAGACCACACACAAGGGTCTGAATAAATGTCTGATATTTCTCTATAAAGACCTATTATCTGCTTGGAAAGAACTTTTTTTTTTCAGATGTGGGCTCCTTTAAAGCAGAGATTTTTTTTGAGTGACGTAATTTTATTATGCCTTACATAAATCTATTATGTAAGCCTTTGCAAGCTTGTCTTTTCTATGTACTACCTGTGTTTTCCAAAGACAACAGTTGTGTAAACCTATTTTAGAAATGCCTTTTTCAACTTCCTTCCAAAGACTTTCCTGATTAGGTCTACTCCAGCAGCTGAAATGGTTCCTAGCAGAATTTACCCTCCCCTGCAGGTCTGGGTTCCATCCTTTTATATGCCTTGTGTTCTCTCTCTCCTAGATTCTTTTTAACACAGACAGGACAGGTTATTGTTACAGGTCTTGGGCTTCAAGGGGGAAGGATATAAAGAAAAAAGAGGCAATGATATCTCCTGGGTTGATTCTGGAGCAGAAAACATTGAGGAATTGTTATAAACAAGAAGCGGTTCAGAACTCATCAGTTCACTGATTTGAGTCCTAAACCTGAGGCCCATTGCTGAGCAGCATCTCACTATGAGGATCAAGAAAAGAACATCCAGGGAGGAAAGAAGCTATGGAACCTGAAGATATCCTATTATTGGAGGTGGTATTAGCAGCCCAAGGAAAGGGAAGGTTTTTGTAGAGGAATCAGTGTGGACACAGGAGAAGCGGCCTCAGACCTTCCTGTGGAGGTTGGCCCCAGTCTTTGCTGGTCTTATTGAAATGGACAGGATGAGTCCTAAGTGAAGAATGCAAGAAAATAATTTGTATTACCCCTGTTTGTTTTAGACTACACTATACACAACTTTGGTGGAGGGATTATTTGTAATTCATATGGTTAAATAGCATTGGAAGGAGGTGACAATTATTGACTCTGGAAGTTTGGAGGATGAGACTCTGGAAAAGGAATGCCCTCAGAGTCATCTGGATTGCCTGTGCTAGTTTTCATTAACTCTTTTCCTCCACAAAGCTTATATGGAACTTATATAGTCAGTCTAATCTATAAGCTCATTTTGAGACTCAGCAAGACTCAGCAAGGGAAAACAGAAAACAATAGAATATTAACCCATAACAGGAAGGAGCAGGGAACAAAATAAATCTCATTATTCATACTCTCAGTGGGCTACAAAAACTTCATTATTCTTATTAGGAGCCGCAGTTTTGGTATATTATGCCCTCCTTGAAAAAAAAAAATTATAAACATATACACACAGTTAAAATTACAAACGTATACAATTACAAAAATTAAAATGTTTGTAAAATTACAAAACATATACACACAAAAATTACAAAACATATACACACAGAGTTATACTTAAACTGAGAGAGTATCAAAAAGAAGACCAAAGGAGAAATTAATTCATATCTCTGACCATTTTTTCAATGGTTAGTTCTAGGAACATAAACAATCCCAAGGGCCTGCTAAAAGAAAAAAAAAAAACCAAGTATATTTTGGAGAATAATTTCCAGACTATTCTGTTACATTCTTGAGTCTTTATAATTTACTACAATTAGTAGATTTGTGAACACAGGGGAAATTGAAGTGTATTGCTACTTTTGGAGATAGGTTGAAGTTATCTTTGGAATTCAGTGTAAATTATGCTTATAGAATTAATTGTGTCACTGCCTTCCTTGGTGATGAAAACTAGCCCTAAATGTTGCCTTTAAGGATTGACATCAATAAATAAACAGTAAAGTAATGGTGGGTTCTTTTGACCTGGGAAGCTTCGCACTTAATAGGACTGTCAGGACACAAAAAGCTACCCCAAATTAAGTATCACTCACTATCCCTGTCTTTTTTTTTTTTTAACAAGAAGACAGGTAGGATGAGAAAGGAGGAAGAAACATTTTGATCTATTTGTTCATTTCGAACCTCCACCCCAAACCCCCAACCTCAGATCTCCCTGGATCCCTGGGCTTTACAGGGTCCACACACACCCCAGTCACCAACTCAGTTGCCTGAGCCACCAGGGTGTGCCCTCTCTGACAATTAAGTCAGCTTGGTCACAGATGATCTTTGAGTCTTCTTGATTTGGGGGTGGGCAGGGGAGTGTTGAAACCTTATCCTAGATTTTAATTATTAAAAACTGATCTAGATATTAACCTATCCTAGAGATACTAGATTTTCTTATATAACATATATGTATTTTCTCCAATTATGATTTTTTTTAAAGGAAGGGTATAAGCAAGAATGAAGGCAGGCAGGCAGGCAGAGAGAAGGAAGGAGCATTTTATCTGTTTTTCGTTTAGTTGTTCACACTGGTTGTTTTCTCCCTGGGGCCCAGGCTTTGAACTCGGAAGTATGTGGCCTAAGTTCCTTCAGAGGTGATTGACCTAACCGCTACTCCACCAGGGTGTACCTACACTTTTCTTATAACTGGTATCTACCCAGTTTTTCTGGCTATATATTTTTCATTTTTATATAGTGAATATTTGTATTGAAGTACCTTTTTTCCTTTTTTTTTAGAGAGGAAGGAAGGAAGAGTGAGGATGAAGAGCATTTTTAAGAAAGGAAGGGAGAGGAAGAAGAAACATCTTAGTTTAGCTGTTCATTCTTGGTTTTCACCCCAATCCCAGGTCTTGAACCTGAGTGCTTGGGGTGTATGTGGTCTGCATTCCAGCATTTTGGCCCCTTTAGCCACAGAGCACATCCCTGATTAAAAAGTCTTACACACTGTATACTTAAAAATAGCAGGTGATAAATTTTATATTATCTATTTTCTACCACAACTTTAAAAATATCCCACCTGCAATTTGTTCATGAGTAATATTAAGGAAAAATTATTCAATGAAACTTGTTAAAGCACAGTAAGGAAGGCTTTATTCAAGGAGGACTATGACAGCAGGTATAGGGACAAAGGACTCTTACAGTGGAGAGACTACTCACATTCAACAAGGAAAAGTGGGAATTTATAGCCACGGGGGGGTAGGGTTGCCAGCAGATAGAAAATTAGAGTTCCCAGAAAAAACTCATAAATTCATTATAGTCTATCAACATGTTATCAGGAGTGCTATTGTCCAGAGGAAGTAGCAGATCACATCAGATCACAAAAGTTCTTTCCAAGTTTGAACTGGCACAATTTTCTCTCTCAGTGCTAGCTTTTATTTTTTACATTTAAATATTTTAATCCATTATTTCACATAGTGTGTATTAATGTTTTACTGTAAGTGACAACCAATTTACTGCATGCCTTAAGCCAAGAAAGTCAATGTATTGACTTAGGAAAATTGTCAAAGACGTGAAAATATGTAACAGGGATTCCTGGGTGTCTTTTCTGGGGAGTATTGGGAATCGATTAGTGCAGAGGTCAGCAAAGGTGTTCTGTAAAGAATCAAATAGTAAATATTGTAGGTCGTCAGTCAAGAGGTAAAATCAACGATAGTATGCAGGTAGATATAACAAGAAGAAAATAAATTTCCATATAGTTTCATTTGATAGACTTCAAAATTAATAACTGGGCACCACTTCTCGGATGGTAAATGTCCTCTACATGGAGAACGTGGAGCTATCCTGATCGCTTCCGCTCCAGGTGCCTCCTTTTTACCCTCCTCAAAGGCCATCCACTTCCTGCTTTCTCCAAAAGAGGAGCCCCGCACGGAGACCGAGCGCTCTGCGGGGCGGTGGTTGCGTCCGCGAGACACGACAGCTACCCGAAACCCAGGCCGAGTTGCCTCGTCCGCCACCGCCGCTCAGAACAGCAGGGAGATGCGCTTCACCAGGCGGCAGCGTGTGCGGAGGAGCTCGCGGGGCAGGAGAGCGACGACGGTGCCAGGAGCCGGCGTGAGCGCAGGAGCCCAGGGGAGACGCCCAGGTCCCCCACCTAACAAAGGACTCTGAGAGATAAGGAGCAGGGAACGCGTGGATGAAAAAACTTTTTCAAGGACAGCCCCAGCGCTCTCTCCCCTACCACTGCTATCCCTGCCGTTTGAACCCACCTTAGTTGAGGATCCAAATGATCAGGCAGAGTTCTCTTTGACCACGGCTTTTGTATCACACCGCACATTGTAGAATCTCGTGTTTCTTCTTTGGTTAATTGCGGACTTGGACTCAAAATTAACCACAAAGAGCCACACAATCTTGTCCAGATTTTGGCAAACGACTCGCCTATAAGGCGTGGGAGTGACTCAGCTCGCGACCTCAACCCCTCACTGTAGGGTTGGGAGACTTTCGTCGCGGGACGGTGGGGTGGGGCCGCCGTGGAGACTTCCCTTTGACTCTGCGGGTTCAAAGCAGCCTCTTCCCGGCGGGTGCTCGAGAACCAAGGGTTGAGCTGAGCCTCAGGGAGGCGCCTCTCGCCGGCTCAGGAGCCGCACACGCCGTCGGTGGGGTCGGCTAAGCAGCTACCGGCCGCGTGGATTCGCATTGCCTGGAGACCGCGACGCGCGGGTGTCAGCCGAGCACCCGCCTCCCTCCCCGCCCCTCTGGTTCTCACCGCCTGTGGTAACGTCTGAGTCAGATTGAGCTCTGAAGACGCCCAGGCAGAGGGAAGGCAGCCTACTTGACAAATTCCGTCCAGTAGGGATCTGCAAACTGTCTTGAAGACACTGGTGGAAACAGATCAAAGGGAAAGGAAGGTATCCTATGAGATTTTCTCATCGAAAAGCACCATGAAAATGAAGTGCTCTGGTCTCTCATAACTAGAGCTACTAGTAAGCAAGCAACTCCCTCTTAGTTCCCAGTTGGAGAGAAGTTGAGTGTTTCTCTCTCTTTTTTGGTTTTTTTTTTTTTATGGATATAAGGGATGCAAATGATATCTGATGTAGAGTAAGCTCTTTTAGCAAGGGAAACGATTCCTGAGGAGTTTTGAACTGAGGACTTGGAGGTGTGGAAGAGCTTTTAGAGCTAGAGAAAGTAACTACTGTTGAGACCATCACACACCCCAGTGTACCTCATCCAGGTAGGTTTGGCCCCTAAGTTAGGATCATTTTGCTTTTTTTTTTCAAAATTATTTCTTAAATTTTACATACATTTCAAAACAGGTAAAACTGAGCAATATGGTGGATATATGGATATTCATTATATTATCATTATATATGTTTATATATTACATACTATATATTTGTTTTATTATTTCACATTGCCATGTGCTTTTTAGGATATTGAATTCACACTTCAGTTTGTGTGCATTTCACACCACACCCACCACCATTGTTCTCGTTTCCTTTACCATGCCTTATTTTTTGTTTTGATTTTTTTTCTGGTCAAGAAAAGAACATAATTTATCACATTAAATACTTATAAACTCATGAGAGTACAATATATTTAATACTTCCAATTAAATTTTAAACAATTAAACTAAAATGAATATAGTAAAATATACAAAAATTCATAATGTAAGCTTGAGTCACAATTCCTTAATTTAGAAAAGTTAAAAATTGGAATTATTAAGAAAAATAAGTTAATTAAAAAGAAAAAACAACATGATGAAAGGAAAATTCAAAACTTTTGGATAGCATTATCTTTTCAAACAAAACAGTATCAATAAAAATAAGACTAAACAGGATAAAATACACAGGATTTAGGCATAAAAGATAAATTTGAACCTTGCCTCTGACACTTGTATACTACATAACCTTAGGCAGATTTCTTAGCTTCAGTTTTCTCATCTATATAATGGAGATAACAAAATCTACATCATAGGCTTGTCTTAAATAAGATTATGTATGTGTGTGTGTGTTCTTGAATAGGCCCCACAGAACAATTATAAGCAAAGAAATTGAAGAGGCAATCAAGTGTCCCCCAAAAACAAAAGCCCAGAACCAGATGGCCCCTCCAACGAGCTCCACCAAACCCAGAGAGAAGAATCAACACCCATTCCACCCAAACTCCTCCAAAACACGAAAGAACAGGTAACACTCCCAAACACTCTCTATGAGGTTAACACCATATTGATACCAAAAGCTGACAGACATCACCAAGAAAGAAAACCATAGACCAATATCTCCAATGAACATAGATGAATAGATCTAATAGACCTATTTTTAGTGGGATTTCTTTACCCTTTATATAGCATATTTTAATATTTTTATAGAACTGGTTTTGTGGTGATAAACTCCTTTAACTTTTGCTTATTGGAAAAGCTTTTTATCATTCTTTCAGTTCTGAATGTTTATCTCACAGGGTATAATATCCTAGGTTGAAAATCCTTTTCTTTCAGTCTTTTGAATATTTCATGCCATTCCCTCCTAGCCTGTAGTTTCAGTTGAGAAATCTGCTGGCAATCATATGGGGACTCCTTTGTCTGTGACTTATTTTCTCTGCATACTTTCAAGATTCTTTATCTTTTATTTTTGACATTTTGATGATAATGTATCTAGATGTAGCTCTCCTTGGGTTTCTTTTTTAGGGACTCTGAGCTTTCTGGGCTTGGAGACTTACTACATTCTTCCGGTTGGAGATATTTTCAGCTATTATTTTTTCAAATACAGTTTCTGCCCCATTTTCTTTCTCTTCTCCATCTGGGACCCCTATAATGCAAATATTGCTTCTTTTGATGTTAGGTCTCCAATGCTGTCTTCATTTCTTTGTATTCTTTTTTCTCTTGCTGGTTTGCCTGAGTACATTACTCTGCCCTATCTTCTAGCTCACTGATTCTATTAGAAGCTCATCCATCCTATTCTTTAGTTAATCTATTGAATTCTTTAGGTCAGCTATTGTGTTCTTTATTTCTTTGACATCTGTTTTGAGCTTCTTCATTTCTTCTCTCTCTTTTTCATTGGTCTCTTTTTTTCCCTTACTGCTATCTTGATTTCCATGAGTATGTTTATCACTGTTACCCTAAATTCATCCTCAGGTGGTTTGCAGACATCTGTTGTATTCAGATTTTTCCCTGTTTTTTTTTTTTTTTTTTTATCCATTATTTCATGTACATTTCTCTGTGTCTTTGCTCTTTTGGCATTCGTTTGTTTCTGTGGGATTAGGTTTTCCTGCAGTGACGGCTTTGTGTTAGGATATTGATTTGTACCAAGTAAGAGTGGATCTTGGTTTGGACGCTAGGATTTCTTGAGTTTTGTGGCTTCACCACTGGTTAGATTTCTTTAAGTTCTTATGTGGGCCTTTAATTGCTCTCTCAAAGTTCAGTCTATGGGGTTGGAGTTTGTTTGGGAGATCCAGGGCCTTCCCCTGGTGTCCCAATTCCAAAGCAGTGAAAACTTTGCTCTTGGCCCATAATTGGCAACCAGGCTACAGCTTCACCTAGATCCAAAAGGTGGCGCTAGTGGGTAAACGTTGACTCTCCCTCTGGGAGACTCTCTTCTACCTTCAAGCCTGATGGTGGGATTTCCAGTGGGCGGGTCCAGCTGCTAGTGGGGCAATAGGGTGGGAGGGGGTGGAGTAGGCAGTTCCCCCAGCTTTCTTCCCATTATTGCGGTGCCCAGTGTAATTTCCTGCCAGGCCTCTCATTCAAACTATCTGGGCAAGGGTGCCTCTTCTCCCCTGTGCCTAGACCCTTTTCCTCAGCTCCATGTCCTGGTCTTGCTGGGCGGCCTTTCCACTGCTTTCTGGATTTTTGGGAGGACCAGTTCTTCTCGAAGTTTGGCCACATGCACTGCAGCCAGAATCCTGAGTCCAAGTCCATAGTGAAGCTCTGAACCCAGACGTTTTTGTCTACCCTTTGTTGCTGTGATTGCTGCTGTGTCTTTACAGTCTCTCTGCCTGCTTTTCCTCAGGGTTTGTTTATTGAAAATAGGTGAATTCATAGTTGCTCTTCCGGGAAGACATGAGTCTTGCTCTGATCAGCTTGCCATCTTGACTGGAAGTCCATTTTACTTTTAACGTAGTGTTTTTGGAACTCATTTAAATATGGGGTAACTTAATTTATGGATTTATATTAATTTGTAAAGTAAAAGTTACCCCAGTAAATATATTTTAGAAAAGAATAATGTAATAAGGGTGTGGCCTCTGTAATGTTATAAATCAATATGTCAATAAAAATTAGAAAATAAAACATATATTTAAAAAATTACATAAAAGGCACCTTAAGTCCACCTTTTGCTACAAACAGAGATGGAAAAGAAGAAAAATCAAACAATGATAAAGTAGCATAAAATGCCCTTTACATATCTGATGTTTCCACTAAAGTTCTTCCTCCCTGGTATATTCATATCCATACAACTTCTTTGTTCTCTTTCTTCAAAATCTGCCATGTATGATCCAATCTCAAGTCAGCTTATTAGTCTCAGTCTGCTATTTCCACACTGTATGCGGACTTCTTCCCCATCTTCCTTCATATGCAAGAACCAAAAAGTTGTATTTCCTGCAGCCTCCAATTTTCAACTTTAGCTTTGACAATCAGCCTAACTTAAGACTCTCTGTAGGACTCTATTTCCCTAGAAGAAAGCAGAAAATTTAGATAACACATTGTGTTTCGTGCTCAGAAAAAATTAAAAGGCCTAGAAAATAAATTATTTTTATGGTAAGGAAAAGAATTCAATCAATGCTGACTGCATGGATATTATACCTCTCCATTATCCTTTGCAGACAACTGAAGACTTATTCTCTTAGAGGATATGAAAAAAGGACTTTTAGCTAAGTAATCAACCAGTGCATTATGGGTGTGATACTTAAGTGAGAGGAGTGAAGTAACAGCATACTTTGATCTGGGTGATAATCACATAAATATGCACATATTTCGAATGTTATGACCTGTAAAAAAAAAGGCACAGGACTGGTGAACTTATACCACCAAACTTTAAGGTTTACTATATGCTATTAGAAACAAAACATAGAGTAGAATAATGAAAAGAATATAGATAAAAGAAATTGAGTTTAGAGGCCTAAAATAGACTCACACCTATATGGTTAGTTGGTTTTCAATAAAGAGCAAAGGCAATGTAATAGGTAAAGGAATGTTTTTGAAGCCAATGGTGCTGGAAGAAACTCTAGTACTGACTCATAATAGTAACAGAAGTTAATTTTTGATGGAGCATAGATCAAAAGCTAAAGATATATACACACACACACATACACACACACACATACACACACACATATGCTGTAGTTAAAGCTATAGAGCTTTTAGAAAAAAACATAACAAAACAAAAAGATCTAGGTAGGCAGTTTCCTAACATAGGAGCATACCCTTGTGGCTAAGGTGAAGGCCATACAAAGCTCAAAGATCCTAGGACTGGGGGAAAGAAAACAAAAATAAATAATTGAAAATTTAGAAATAGAGATTTCTAACACAGGATACAGAGAAATTCAGATGAAGGTAAGTAATAGTAAATTAGACATTTTAGAAAATTTTCTCACCAAAACACAAATTATAAGAATAATAAATCAAGTCTCAGCTTAAGATTAAACATAAAAAAACATAGCTGAAAAGTGCAAGTGTCCAGAATATATTATGAACTCCTAATATTTTATCTAAAAAAAAAAGTGATTTTTTTTAATATGGGAAAATACCTGAACACGCACTTTAGAAAGAAAGACATATAAACTGTCAATAAGAACACTTAAAATCACTGGTTATCAGGGAAATAGAGTTAAGGTACATTGAGACACCATTACACTCAGTGGAATAAATAAGAAAGTCTGAAAACACCAAATCTTGACGAATATGTGGGAAAATGTTAAAGAAAAAATCATGACATTTGTTAAAGAACAGTAAGGCAGACTTTATTCAGGGGGAGTAGTAACAATGGTATGTTAAGTCAGAGAGAGGTTCAACTCTGAATATAATAAGGAAAGGTGGGAATTTATAGCTAAGGAGCAGGATGAGACTCAGTGAATGTAAAATTACTGAAAGGAAATATCTGGAAGGAAGGGGAGATTAGAGCTAAACCAACCTACTGGATTCTTGCTAATGGTAGACTAAGGTGATCAGGCATCACTTAGTGGGGTGGCAGAAGATGAGGAACTTGATCAGCTATCAGGGTTTGGGGGAATTCTGGTCAAATGTTTTAGCTGAGCACAGGGTTCAGAGGGACCTGACTAGAGTTTGACCAAAGAAAGAATTTTTGTTAACCTGAACTCTCATACATTGTTGGTATGATTATTAAATGGTAGAACATTTTGGCAGTTACTTATAAAATTAAATTCCCCCTTTTTTCATCAAATCATCCCTTATGTACGTATCCAAGAAAAATGGTCAGGTGTGTTGTGTCCACAAAAACACTTGTATTAAGAATAGCAACAGAAGTTTTATTCACAGTAGTCAAACTGAAACAATCCAAATGTCCATTATTAGGAGAACAATAAAAATTTGGGAAATATCCATGCACTGGAATACTACTCAACAATAAAAAGGAATGAAAATCTGGCATACTCAGTAATGTGTATACAATTCAAAGGCATTATACAAACAGAAACAAGTGAGCACAATGACACATATACACCCTGATTCCATTTACACACATTTCTAAATCAAAACTGAGTTGAAATAAAGATAGTTGTTCTCAAAAGTTTCAGGGAATAAGGACAATGATATTCATAATTCTACTGCTTATAGCATTAATAATCTAATAGTTTCCAAATCCAGGCACACATACCTGACAACAGAATGAAGTAGAATACTCTTAGTTCCATTTTATAGAAGACATGCGATGCATCATGTTGATTTTATTCGTTTCCTTAAACAAAATTAGATTTACAAAGCAGTGCTTGTGCTCTTGAGCATATTTTAGTGGATCCATGATCAGACTGGGTATTTCAGGATTCAACTGTAAGACTAGGACGGAGAGAGAGAGAGAGAGAGAGAGAGAGAGAGAGAGAGAGAGAGAGAGAGAGAGAGAGAGAGAGAGAGAAATTCTCCCCTCTCCCACTTTCTACCTGTTTTTCCCCTGCTCCGTCTTCCCTCACACCTTCTCTTTCCAAATTCTGTTTTATAACAAAAACAACCCTGTGAGACTGGCAGAATAAGAGCCAGGAGCCATCTCCCTCTCTTTATTACCTTCAACACTGACTAGAACCCCTTTGTTAAAATCACTGGCTTAAGAAAATTATTGAAATTCTTAGCACTTCCATTCTAATCATCTTATTTTCCCCCATGCGCTAGGATTATATATCTACCAGTTCCAATCCTTGATTTGATTGAAAATTAAAAGTGAAGGGACAACAAGAAGGGTCGCTGTGTGTGTCTCTGTAGGAAATAACAAAACCCATCTAACTTCAGCTAGGCTTCTCAGTCACACATCTGTAATTAAAGAAACACCAAGGACCTCCCGGCTTTCAAACTAGGGAGCTCTACAGAGGCCTGAAGCTCAGCCCAAGGGTCTTACCTGTCACACTCTACTCTTGAGCACCTCCCTCTTAGAGCTGATATGCAGTTTTAAATCTCCAAGCCAGGCAAAAGGGGAAAGAGAAGGACAAAGCATAAGCAGTATCCCCAGATTTCTCCTCAGTTGTGTTTTGGAACAACAACAACAAAAAACTCCGGTAAGAATTGCAGCTCCTAAGCCTCCAGTCCTCATCACTTTGAATCATATAACGAAGATCCTCCTGTTGCATAATGACTGAGGAATTGTTTAAAAAAATCAACCTGTGGCAGCTGAAAAAAGCAACAATCAACACTTGGGTTTAGAGTATGGTTTTTGCTGAGTATAAACAATTATGCTAAAATATTTTTGTAAAAGCCTTTTAGGATTTATGCATTCATTTTCCAGGGAAGTAAGTACAAAGAAATAACATGGCTAGCTGAAAAGGGAGACATATTTTTAATTTTCTGAGAAAATGCCATATATTAGGACAAGTACATAATTAGTCATACACACAGGTTATAGACATTCTCTTTTAACCTACGTTATTATTCTAACTCGTTCTACTTTTAGTTTGAACCGTGCCAACATACTAGCAAGAGGCCACAGGCAGCCACTGAACCCAGGAAACACTGCCGGCGTCCCTCCCCTCTGCGGCGCAGGCGCTAAGGCGCAGGCTGCGAGTGCGGCCTGCGCGCGTTGG